>JANLJB010001338.1:9942-29793 GCA_026212285.1 Bursera cuneata | reverse complement strand
ATTTATATTTCTTTATGTTATGATATGAAAAGTAATTATTTGTAATATGTAAAGGTTTTAACTGTTAGATTCTAGGTTTGTTTATTTTGAAAACATATATGTTTTATATTTATTTATTTATTTTACTAAACTCCACTCACTGAGCTTTAGTGCTCACCATTTTCCCTAAAATTTTTTCCCCCAGGTCGTTGTTGGTCCTCGTGCAGAAAAGATCAGTTAGACAAGGTTGGCCATGTGACATATAAAGATTTACGTCATATTATACATTTTATGTATTTATTTTTCTGAGTCGAAATTTGTATGTACAATATGTATATAACATGCTAATGTATTATTTTTACTTATTTAGTTTTATGGTTTGTGGAGGGTCTGAGACCCATTTTGAAGTTAAGATGAGTTGTTTTGTAAAAGGGATGAGGTATCCTGGTGGTATTTGAATGATGAATTTTAGAAGTGTTTCGTGATGTAATGTAGAAAGGAAAACAAGAAAAATAGAGGAAACTCTGTCCGTTTTTCTATTAAATTTTGTTAGTTTATTTGTATTTAGTATCTCAGTTGTGCGATGGAGGCGCAGTGAGACAATATGTTTAAAGGATTGTTTCGATAATCACTTTTGTAGGAGCGCCTAGATCCTATGAATAGTGATTATCCTGATGGGTCGTGTCAATGAAGCTCTGGACACGTATTGGCGCTGCAGCGTAGTTCAAACCATGCTTAGGTGTGGTTCAAGCAAAAAGATTGTGTTGCAGCATAGATTGAATCTATGCTGTGGCATAGTTGGAATCTCAAAAAATGATAAACATGGAAGTTCTAGATATTCCTCTTAGCTTTCTAACGCCACTTGAATCATCTCATTCTAACATTAGACGAAGAAGTTATGGTCAAGATGCCAAGACATGTTCACGATAAAAAAAAAAAACTCGAAGTGATTCATTTTTGCTTTTACTATTTTTCACTAATTGCACTCTTTTGCATGATTCTTCCTCATTCTTTCACCTATCACAGACATAAATAAAAATAACTAAACCAACTGTAAAACACTAAAAACATACAAGAATAGTAAGATATTAATATTGAACTCAAATAATAAGGGTCTAAAACCTAGGTAATATTTGCATTTATCAGTATCCAACAAAATCTTCAAATAGGCACTAAAAGTTGTTACCTTCTTACTCTCAAATTGGCTTATAAAAATTGGTCCCTCAACAAGCGAGAATATTATAAAGTTGTTAAACGTCATCTTCTTCTCTTGAAAGGTTGTTTAAATGTCAACTTCTTATGGCGACCATAGGGAGGAAAAGTCATGGCCGACAACTTATTTAAATTCTAATTTTCAATGATATTTCTAAAATAAGTGCTAAAAATATATTTCACTTGAATATGATAAATTTTATATCTTAATTTGAATTTTTAAATCATTTAAAATTTCAATCGAATAATTTAATTAGTAATAAAGAAACCAAATAAATAACATAACCAAAACCCCTCAAAGGCAGGCTTGATTGTTTTTCATTTATTAAGGAGAACCCACTTTCATCAACTAAACACATTTCAATATCCTACGTTGAGAAGTAGGGTAACATTTTCAACCCAGAATTCTTGGAATCACACATTAACATTCGCCGGGAGAGAACCCCACACGATTATTGGCCAAATCATAGGTGACACGTGTCTCCTGCTGCTGGATGTTTCCTATGATGCCGAAAGACGACGTGGTGGTTGCGAACGCGAAGCAGAAAGTCCCACTCGAGTCCACTGGGACCAAATAGTTCTTCGCCGGTAAAGGGGGCGATTTTCCACCAGCGAGATTAAACGACAACGATGGGACACTCACGCTCGACAACTCGGAGATATTGTAACACGTGTCGAACAAAGCGAAGCCACTCGTGGTTTTCAAGTTGCCCGCCATTCTACGGAACGAGTCACGGAGGAGTTCATAAACCGGAGTCTGTAACCGCGTCACGGAGGTACCAGAATCGACGATAATCCCACCGTTTCCGGAACTGTCCAATTGGAAATACGAAGGCGGGATCGGAACTGTCTGGCCACCGACGCTGAACCCAGTGAAACCCACGTAATAAAATGTATCGATTTTCCTGCCCTTGATTATCGGAGATGTCACTGACTCACTGGGCAAGGGTGAGTTGAACTCAAGACTCCCCGACGCGGCCGAATCACGATCTACGAAACAGTAAGAAAACGACTCAGCTTTGATTTGACTAGGAAGCGAAAGAGATCCGCCACCGAGTCCAAGCAACCCAGCAGCTCCAGCGAATAAACCTTCATTGTCATGACCACAACCTATGGCCACGTTTTATACGGAACCACTGTTCCCAAACGACACCGTTTCAGCCACAAAATCACCCACGGTGAAAGACCCGTCTCCGTACGACACTTGATAGAGACACTGGTTTGAACGACAAGCGGACACTTCAAGAGATGCACACTGAGGAGAATCGCAGGAGAGAGAACGATAAGACGACGACGCTGTCGGGTCGTAAATCGGGTCGGATTGGTTATAGCAGTAAATACAAGGCTGACACTGAAGCCAGTTAACGTCACTGCCAGTGTCGGGCACCATGTAAAACTGCTTTGGCGGGCTACCGACTCCGATCCGAGAGAAGTACTCGCCGCTTCCTTGGCTCAACCCGGACACGACGGGAGTACTCAAGTCCTCGGGCAGCGTTTGGAGCTTTGTAACGAGAGTGTTAACTCTGGCTGAGTCGCGCTCGAGCCGGGATAGAAGTAAGCTTTTGTAATCCTTGTGTTGCGTTTTGAGAATGGAATCTCTGGAGAGAAGCGGCAATGAAAAGGAAGCAGAAGATTTAGAAGAGGAGTGTGTAATGGTTTCCTCGGCAAATGGGTGAAAGGTTTGTGGATCAAAGGAGAGAATGTCTACGGTTTGTTGAAGACAAGATGAGACATTGAGGACCGTTGTAGTGGGAGAGGGAGTGACGGAAGTTAAAAGAGAGAAAGAGAAGAGAAGAAGGAAGCTGGTGATTGTTGCAGCCATTTTTTATGCTGCAGAGAGAGAAGAGTCGATGAGGTAGGGAGTGGCGCGGGTTGGCGATTTTGACTTTATTGCGGAGGACAGAGCAATAAGGGAGGCTCAATGCTTACATCAAGCTTGTTGACGGATAATGCCATTAATGCTTGAGTGCCTTACACTGGTTAAATTCAAAATTCTTAAAGCTTCGGTCCTTTTAAGGACAGTTTAGTTAAAAGTACAAATAGAAAATCTCAGTTAACTTTATAAACTTGCTAATAAGAGCCCAGACAAGACTACCTTGGCCATTAGGCAGCCGAAGAAAGGACTTTGCAACTTGAACAATAAAGGAGTTGTTTTGGGGGGTGCCTCCACGGCCAATGCTATCTGCTCTTCTAGGAAATGCAAGTTTCCCTTCATTGGGTTCTAGTAAAAGTCTGGTCTGAACTGCGAGATCAAGTTACAAGTCTATGTTTAAGAGTTTTTTTATTTTTTATTTTATTTTTTAAATCATTAAAGTTATCTTTTATATGTAAGATTTTAAAACGGGTAAGAACACTTTCTTCTCCCTTGAACAATCGATTGTCTAATGCTAGATGAACCGTACTCTAGACAGCCACTATTAGTGCGGGTAGAGGTCAGTGTACAAAAATCTAACTTTCCTGCTGGGATCGTTGCTCGATAAGCCTATTACAAAGTTTCCTCTCTCCTTTCGGCACTTCCACCTTTCTCATTTTTGGCCTTCATATTATCTGAGCTTTTTTTAGAGGTCCTCCCAAGTAAGTTTCGATCCTTGGGATCCAATTTTGTGGCATGCAGATCTGTTGCTAACATCTATTTAGAGGCCATCTAGAATTGCTAATAGAAGACATAAAAATAATTTTTATTATTGAGCTTGATTAGTAAACTCCTGTTTGAGAACTATATTTCGTCTTCTCATATTGTCTATACATCTCTTGATTTTGTTATAGGCTAGAGATTTATAGATATGTATAAAATTATGATAGTTGCCAAAAGTAATTAGGTACTAATAGTAATGTGCATGTTATTTTTGCTTTTAAACTTGGTATATATATAACACCTACCGTATGCTATTAAGACTATCTTGTTTTTGTTGGAGATGTAATTTTCAAAACCTAGTGTAATCTTGATTATCTTGAAGTATCAAAAGTCATATGTACTCAAGAACTTTGAGATATATTCATAACTAGAGATCCATCAAGTTCTTATTTCCATTTAATTAATAGATACATGATTATCTTAAGTAGATGCATCCTAGAAAGTGTATAAAAGAGTTTGTAATAAAGTCATGTCTATGTAGAGAGAAAAATCCCTCTGAAGTGGGAGTAATGGAAAGTTAAATTATCTATGTCTCACCCTCTATCAATTATATTATTATTGCTCCATATTATGACTCCTTGATTAACCCTGACCAATCCACCAAGGATCCTAGGTAAATACAAAAAATTGAATTTTGTTAATTTTTATTTTAAATCTTTTAATAGTTTCAAATTAATTGGAAGATCTTGGAACAAGTAATCAAATCTTCCAATTACTTTGAGCGCTTAAATTGCTAAATCCTACAAAAGGAATATGCTACAAATCTTTGAGATATCAGTCCATCCTGTTGCAATTTAATTTCAAGAGAAAAGTATTGTCGTTGATTATACAAACATGAATAATCAATTGATTGTATTATTATTTTAAAGAGAAAGATGTTGTTATCTATAAGTATGAGAAAAACCCTAGTTAGATGAGGATAAAGATGAGTTTATAAATCAAACATGAGAAAAATATACTTAATTAGGTCAAGGATATTTTAATCAATTCGTTATAATTGTTCAAGTTTTATTTTTCTGTCACTGGCAGGATTTTTACCCCTAACATTAAGTAAGCAAATAAGTCTTAACCAGAAATTTTTGGTAGACAGAACTTGAAAATTTTCTTCCATTACTTATCTCTTTGTTATTTTTGGTTCCCATTGAAGTTTCAAACAAATGGGGGAGAGCAGTTAGGCAGATGGAGTGATAGTTTAAGAAATTGTAGAACCAAAGCTCAACAATATTGCATATGCTTAAGAGTCTTAAGTGGGTTGAATATGCATATAATTGTACAACATATATATTTTCATTTTCACTGCTTGACATGATCAATCCTTTTGTTGGACTTCCAGTGAGAATGCCAATATTGACAGGGAGACTTCCATATTTTCGGCTTGTGAAATAGGTGAGTTCAAGACATTTGTATAGCAATTTCAGCATCTTAATAACACGTGGTTAAATAATGCACATCCAGCAAATCTTTAAATATTCCCTTTCACTTTTTTCTTTAATATTTGTAAAGCCAACCTCTTAGTTGGCTTTCAATATTGTAGCACAAGAATGTAGCTGCTTCACCAGCAGCTTGTTCGAGACACCTCGTGCTTCATGTTGTGTTATATTTTAATGGTTTAAGTGATTAATTACGATTACAGAAAAGCGAATCTGGAACAGATTTAATATTATATAAAGAGACATTCAGTGTTAGATTTAATTTCTCGAGTGTTTTGGTAAAGTTCTGAAGATGTTAAAGTGCTTCTACTTCATGGCTGTTTTGGTTTCAAGTCTAAAAAGTTGCCCACCGAAGAGGGAAAGAATTTTAGAGCTGACATGATAATAGATAAAACTAGTATAACTAATGAGGAAAAGAATGCCTGCAAGTTAAGCATCGCCTTTTAATCATACAAGTCAAAAGTTAGAATATTGAAGGGAATAATCAAGCAATCTTAATAATAACACCACTTTAAAGCTTCTCACTCACTAAAGTTCTATATCTGATCATTGTAGCCCACTGAAGGTTCCTAATTCATGGAGGATCTTGCACTTTAAAGAAGGTTACCCAGTCAAATTTTGCAGAAATCCATAGTCCACATTTCTTTCTTTTATTGTTGATCATGTAAGTATCTGTTTTGTTTCTAATTTTACAGTGACTGCACATGAAGTGATTTTCAACCTGACAATATTTTTTGAACACACAGGCCTCAGGATCAGCTGTTAGAGGAAGGTATAGTAGGGGAACAAGGAAAATCACGTTGTCCCCCTGCGGTTGAAGTTCGGAAGAAAAAGTTTATCCGTAGACTCAGAGAGATTGAGGGTCAACTGCTTATTTCTGCACTATATGCAACCGGAGTCCTAATGGATTATTTGTTCGTATACATTGCAATGATCATTGAGGATCAAAAGTGCATTAAATTGAACAGAACTTTTGGATTTGCAGCTTTAGCTTTCCGTACGCTCTTCGAAATCCTAAATGTGATAATCTTTTGTACTAAGTTCGATTTTAAGAGACTCAACGACATACTACAGCGAAAACAAGCTACAGCCAGGTATATTTTAAAGATTCTTCTGGGTAACATAAAAGGAAAGGAACGATTTATGGATTTTCTAATGTTACACCAATTTCTCGGCATTATTTTGGTCTCAATAGGTAAGCCATTTGCTTAATTTCCACTTATATTTAAGTTGTCATGCATACTCATAAAAGTAAATATTTTTGTTTATTTTGAACATTTTCCCACATTTATAATTTAATTTCATATCTCTTATGGACTCCAAGTTTACCAGGTGATGCTGGTGGTTGCTATTACCATTAAAGGGAAGAAAGGACTCATCTTTATAGCACTAAATTATCTAGTGGGGCTACATCTTCCAAGACTATTCGTAGTGATCAATATTTTGTTGAAAAGACAGAAGACTACTTCAATACGATTATGTACCAAATTGTTACGTTTGTTCTTTTTTCTTTATGTATATACCAGTCAAGTAAGTTAAACTGCACCAGTTCACCTGGTGTTAATATTTGAGTACTTCTCTAATTATATGTTCAGATGAACAACTGTTGACAATCTGGTCTTTTAGATCTTTGCAGCCTTGTGGTATCTCCCAGCCGTATACAAAGAGACTCAATGCTGGCAGGAAGCCTTCAAGAATAGTACTGGTAGTGAACATGATTTCGATGTTTTTAAGTGTGATGCGATGAGTTCAGAACAAAACAAATTTGTTAATGATTATTGCTATTCGAATACAACCCATTATGATTTTGGAATATATAAAAGTGTCCATGACTCTGGAGTTCTGGGGACGAAAAGTTCCGTGATGCAGATTTTATATTTTTCTCGATGGGCCCTGCAATCTCTCAGGTTTGTGCACTTATATTATACATTTGTTACAATATCATTATTAAGAAGTCCTTTATTCTAGCATGTTGAACTGATATATTTATACATTTGAATTTAATTTTTTGCAGTAGTTTTGGCCAGGGCCTCGAAGCAGGTGCCAATTTCTCGCAAAACATCTTCATCATTTTAATGATAGTGTATGGAGTGTTCATCTTTTTCTTTCTCATCGGAGAGGTTCAGGTTTGTGTATGTATATATATATATATATATATATATATTCTATACATATGTTTCATATTACCAAATTTGTTTTTTACAATGAAGAATAGAGAAGTTAAATTTGTACCGGCAGCTGATCATTTTCTGAAACGGGTATATCTGCAGTCCGACCGTGATAGGTATCGGAAGGCGACACCGAAGTTGAAAGCGACAGAGGAGTGGATGGAGGCTACTAAAGTATCCGATGAAACTAGAACACAGATAAAGAAGCACAAGCGGAATAAATATCAAGAAACCAGAGTTGAGAATCTTGAAAATTTGGTCTCTAGTCTTCCCCCGGAGCTCAAAGACAAATTGACACGCGACCTCTGCTTAGAAAAGCTAAAAAAGGTGAGTTCATTTGACTTTTTAGAGTAGCGTCAAGTGTTCAGATCTGCTACCAATCATTGGTTACTGATCTTTTTCAATAATTGAGGTGAATCCAGTAATTCGACTTTGTACTCCACATTCGATCCACCCTTGATGGATGCTCATTCTTGTTCTTGTATATATATTAAGGTGAAAGAGTTTGGAAATTGGAGTGAAGAATCCTTAAAGAACCTTTGTAAGTATGTAAAGCCAGTTATCTATAGTGAGCGCACAAGCATCATCAAAGAGAGAGATCCAATTACTCAGGTGATCTTTGTTGTGAAAGGTAAGGTATGCACCTACACAACATCTGGCTCTTGGGGCACAGAATGTCGCAGTAGCAGATGTGGTTATGAGGAAGAAGGTGACTTCGTCCATGGCCATGAACTTGTCAATTTTCTTCTGGCCAATCCCAACACGTCTGACCTCCCTATCTCAACCGTAACTATTGAAGCGGTTACCAATGTAGAAGCCTTTGTTCTTACCCTCTGTGAGTTGAGAAAAATATGTAGTGATCTTCACGTGCCTGTTACTACCGTTATTTCTGTACAGTAATAGTGGCATATCAAAGGGTCTTGAGTACGAGAAGGAATGCAATTAGCATGAACCCCAGCCCAGGAATTGAACGCCACCAACACAACCTCAGGAAGGAAAGGGGCCTGATTCTTTATACCATTGCTCAAGAACAATAGATTTGGTCACCTCATCTTGTGTTTCATTATTACAGCTTAAGAGTTTTTAGAGTTGAAAAAAGCAATGGTGATTCCTCTATATATCATTAAATTCCATTTGCAGGCAATAAGATATTTAATCTGCATTTATTCCACCAGTTAAATTTGCGTCCAACAGTCTTCTGAAATTATGCACATAAAAGAATGAAAAATCATAAAATCCAACGAAAAAAATCTTCAGATATTCTCTTCTGCTGAGTCAACTTCTCAACAAGGCAAAGTCTATATATGAAAGCGAAAGATAATCGCAAAAACAAGAAAGAAAAAGAGAGGAACCAATAAAGAAGAGGAGAGAGACGAAAAGGAAAAACAAGAAAGCAAAAGGTAGTAGGGTAGAAAAAAGCTAAGTTACACCAACGCGTTACCTGCTGGCCAATAAATTATAAAATCAACTAGAATATAATTAAAGTAATTTAAAAATGAAGAAAACTTAATTTCAAAAATACTTTAGTATGGAAAACGCCAATTTCACGATTACATTAATAATGGGAAAAAAGATCATCTCAGTCAACTTAAATTTGATACAATAAATAATCCAACTCTTTAAATCAGATATAGTCACATAATTTTTATCTAAATATTGATTTATTATATTATTTTTTTAATAGAAGTATGTGGTAGTTCATCCTAGCAACCAGCATAAACATCGAATTCAGGTTGATTTTCCACAATAAAAGCAATTAAATTTGTAAAAGGAATAACAAAAATAATAATCCACTCACACTGGTCTAGGTGGAATTAACCTGAGTTCGATTGGAAATATTTACGTTGATCTACAATTAGAACTCCTCCTGATTCCGATGTAGAAAATGACTGCAATTCTAATAGAAAATGACAAACTAAATAAAAATGAGACTATCAAAAGCTGCCCTTGTGTTTTGCCTATATAATTTTAGATGAAAAAATATTTGTTATTTTTATTAATTAGACCCTTAAAGTTTTTTTTTTTTATCAACCGTTAATTTTAACCTTAACGGAGAAAGATAAAACAGAGATTTCATCTAAAAGAATTATTTTACAATCCAAATCTCACAATCAAATAATCAGAATAAATTTAAAAATTTTAAGAAATGAAAACCCAGAAACGCATAATTTTTTTTTATTTATTTTTGCTTAGGATTAAAAATATGTGAATTAATTTCAATATGGGTAAATATATAATTATTAGTTTCTTTTAGGCTTAAAATTAACAGTTGATGAACCAAAAAAAATCAAGTGTCTAGTTGTTAAAAATAACAAACATGCTTTCCGCCTAAAATTAGATCAAAACAAAAGGATAGTTTTTGATATTGTCTCAAATAAAAATTATGCAAAGAAATCTATAACCATATACCATACGGTTGAATTTATTCTCTATCACCATTAAGTTTACAAATATCCTCTAAAAGATTCCCGGCAAACTCTTCCTCTCTTCTTTGAAGAATGACAGATACCATGTTAAACGATAGAACTGAAAACTACCTACTTGAATCGATTGATTAATACTAAACAGTTATGGAACACTTCTCAACCTCATTAAATCCACGTTTTTTTTCTCAATCTCAATAAAAAGGCAAGCCCATGGATTACTAATTTACTATGAGATTGATTACCAAAGTCATGGTCTCCTCTGTTCAAGCTTTGCTCTTTTCTCTCTTGTTTCTCGTTCACAATTTTGTATACTGTTTCTCCTTCATCTCTGCTTTGCAGCTCGCACGAACATTACAGTTGGTCTCTATTATTTCTCCTTCTTTTATAAGTTCAAAAATAAAAAATGGATTTTTGTGATCTATTCATTAATTTTATGGTCTCTATTATTCGCACCAAAAAAAAAAAAGAGAAAAATCACACCCTATTGTTTAATAAACTCATCAATAAAAATTAAATATCATTTTTTTTATTCACAAACTCTTTGCAGCTATATATTAGTATTAAAAATTAAAAACCTTTTATCGATTTTTTATATTTCATTTAATACAGCTATTTATGGTTGTCTTTAGGAGCAAAAACAGAGAGTTTTGAGTAACCAAAGAAAACGAGAGGAACCAATAAATAAAAGGAGAGAGACAAAAATGAAAAAAAAAAAAGCAGGGATAAGGAAAAGAGGAAAAGAAAGAAGAATCTCCAGCTGTTGCACTTAACATGTAGCTGGTGACAAATAAATTATAAAATTTACTCTTTTGTAGTATCCATTTTAAACAACTTAAAGATAGTGTACCTTCTGCTCCTCTTTTATCCTCCTTGTGTAAATGGGCCGTGATCCAAGTCCAAACTTGTAAGGGAAGAGGATCTTCTGTGAAGGAATGTTTATAAAAGTTTCTGTAACGCTTTCTGTAGATAACATTCTTCTCAATTAATAAAAGGCTGAAGTTATTCAATTGTCTTTAATTCATGGGAGCTCAATCAAGAAATCAACAATTTAGTTGTGAGAAAACTCCTGTTAAGCGGACAACAAAACTTTTATAAGATAATTTTTTTTTCTTAAGTAAAATGGCTCAGTTCCAATTTTCTTTAACAAATATCACCTTAGTTCTTTTATATATATATATATATATAGATAGATCACAGAAAAAAATTGAAAGTACAAATTTACGAACGATGCTGCATTTCAAACAAGGTTACCTAATCAAATCTGCAGAAATTCAAAGTTTGATTCTTCTTGCTTGGAGATATATATATATATATATTTGGATCATGTGATTGACCATTTTGTATGCTAATTCAATTCCAGAAGCACTTTTTTTTTTTTTTTTGTCCTTTCATTTTTAGTCGAAAGTTCTGTACCATTTGAAGATGTTAAACCTTTGTATTGTAGTTAACAATTATTTGAGCTCTTCGCCATTTCTTTTTTCATCTTCACGAGTTGGCACATTCTATTTTGTGGTTCTAAGTTTGTAGAGAAAACATATGAACCGATATCATTATTTGAAACAGGTCTCATGTTCTGAATTTACGCGAAGGAACAACAGGGAAACTTTCCGGGAACTTTGAAATGAAACAAACTCGGGCTTAGGAAATTTCCTACAAGCTGCTGTTGAAACTCAAGGAGTGAGGGGGAATTAGGAACTAGTAAAATCTTGTTATCCTACTGTGGCTTACTTTTTTTTTTTTTTTGGAAGAAAATCATTTTCCGGGTGTAGATTCAGAGTTATATTTAATATGGCAAGAGCCTTATCCAATGCAGTGCCTTTATCTGATGCAGTGCCACTGTACAAAGTAGCAGCCATGTCATCTCTGGTGCCAAGTTGGACTAAGGAGTCCAAGAGTTGCATTTGGAAGTCTTAAGAGTTGATTAAAAAGTCTAAGAGTTTCAGTTGCCTTGATGACTAGTATTTATGTTACCTAGACCTTTGGCTTTGATATTTAAACTTTGTGTCTTAAGAATTCGATATTTGGTGTTACTGATGCAGCGATGCTTGCTTAGGACTTTGATATTTTGTATTTCTATAAATTGACAAGGGCTATATGAACAAAAATCAGACTTGAAATTCTAAAATATTTAATATTAGAATTTAAAAAACTATTCTCTTTTTTTTTTTTTTTTTTTTTTTTTTTTTTTTTGGNAAAAACTTTTCTCTTTTTTTTTTTTTTTTTTTTTTTTTTTTTGTGTGGAACATTTGGAATTTTATCCTCTGTTTCTCTTCAATCCTGAGTCAGTCTCCAACATTCTTCCTTTATTATTTGTATTCCAGTCAAGTTTAACTAATTATTCTGGAGTGGATGCAAAATGTCTGTCTTTTTTTTTTTATATATATATGGAGCCCTCTAGCTTACTAGCCATGTACATGCATTTTCAATCCTGTTACGAAGCCTAAAAAAAAGATATTGAATGCTTTTATCATCTCTGCACCTATGATTATAACATCTACATTTAAAGCATTAAACTATTTTCCAAAAAGAAAGTATCCTTATGGATAATGGTCTTTGAAGCCCCTAAGTCTGAAGTTGCGAGTACGATAGGTTTTCCAAGAAAGAAGATTTAATATTGTTTCCAACCGGGCCTCCAACATCTGGAGCATTAAGTTCTTTACTATGGCATTTTTGTGAACTTTTTTTCTATACTCTTCCATTACTATTAGTCATCAATATTGAACATGTCTTTTCTATTGAAAATCCTAAGTTTATACCGACAAAATAAACTTTGATTAACCCAGTCTAATCTAGAAAATACTAAACATGACGTAAAATAACTCAAACAAATATCTTGATCAAAATTGGTAATTGCAAACCAAAAAAATACTAAACATGACACTGAAGGTGTCAAAATTTTATATTCGGTGGCATTAATTTGGGGTCATTATTTAAGCCAATTTTTCTAACAGAGAATAGCCTCTTGAAGAAGTTCTGACTTAAGATAAGGGTTTAATGAAAAGATGTAAACCATATTATTTAATGAATACTATAAAGATTTGCAACTTAATTGAAAGGATATTGTTGAGTATTGTCCCACATCACTCAAAGATGTGAATTGCTAATTGCATACTCTTGACACCTTAAGTGTTACGACACGCCTTATTAACCACCAACGAAATCAATTTAACAATACAAGGAAGCAGAAAGTCGTGGGGTGACCAAGACTTCTAGTGGAGCTGTTTTAACGATTGTCAAGCCTATCCCTTCGCTCATATCCACTGGTTCATTTGATGGCGTTGCAAAATCAAACCCATGCAGCAATCCAGCGAGTGTAAGTTGCATAACCTGAAGGGCAAACGACACTCCAGGGCACATTCTTCTTCCACTACTAAATGGCATGAATTCAAAATTTTGGCCCTTAACGTCAAAATCCTTATGGGTTGTCAGAAATCTTTCTGGTTGAAACTTACAAGGATCGGACCAAACACTTGGGTCACGATGAATCTTCCAAAGGTTAACATGAAGCCGTGTGCCTGCTGGCACATGGTAGTCACTGACGATGCAGTCTTCCATAGACTCATGTGGAATAGAGAGGGGTGCAGCAGGGTATAGACGCATTGCTTCCTTAAGGATGGCTTGGAGGTAAGGTAAACTTTTAATGTCTGACTCGTTTACTTGCCTTTTTGTACCAACCTGGTCGTCTAATTCATTTTGGGCCTTCTTTAGGACATCTGGGTTGTTGAGAAGCAAGGCTATAACCCACGTCAAGGTAACTGCTGTGGTATCAGTGCCTCCCAAGATTAGAGCCTGAAAAGTGATAGTAAGTGGAGCATAATCAAATAAAGATGTTACATCTAATCAACTAAAATATTCACATTAGTATTTCTTGTATTTTGCTAATTTGTAAGAAATTTACATCTTAGAGAAGATTAATGATAATGCAATGTTGCTATTTAAATAACTATGATTTTTTTTCTATTTCTTTTTTGGATTGTCTTCTTAATTTTAAAGCTACAAAGGAATAAACGTTTTCTTTTAATTTAAATTAAAATTTTTCTTTTAATTTTTTCTTTCATCTAGCAAAATTCCTTGGATTCATTGGTGGCTAAGAGTGGAAGCTTTGTCAGTGGTTACTGAAAAGAAAGAGAAATTTGGTAAACGGATGGCTTACCAGGCATGTAGCTTTACTAACGGTATCAGCATCGCGACCGGGGAACAACTCTGGCTCTTCCAGAATTGAAATCATCGCGTCCATGAAGTCTTCCTCTGCCTCCTTCACCTTCTTAGAAACTCTCTTCCTCTTGTGCTCTTCAAACCATTCTTGAACAACAGTGTCTAGTTCTTTGGCCGTCTTCTTCATTAACCTCGCATCTCCTCCTAAATCCAACCACTTCAGAAACGGCAGCGCATCTGAAACTACGAACTTCCCACTCAATTCAAAAAACCTCGTTAATTCTTCTTTCCATATCTCACTAATTCTTTCAGCACCCTCTTGCCGATAAGTGCACCGCTTTCCTACAACCATCCTTAAAATCACGTTAAGTGTTATGTTCCCAAACCACCTCTTCATCTCCACCAACATTCTATTTGAGCTAGAACTTTTCTTCCGGAGCCATAGCTCATACAATTCTTTTACAGAATTTTTCAACTCAGATTCCCGTACATGTTTGAGCTTCTCAAGCCGATGATTTGAGATAAGCTCAAGTGTCGCTATCTTGCGTGCCTGACGCCAATACGGACCATACGGGCTGAAGCCCATCATGGAAAAATTGTAGCCTAAAACCTCCATGGCTAGAGTTTTTGGACGGTTGGCGAAGACTTTATCATGTGTATGGAGACACTCTTTCGCAATCTCCCAATTGCTCACCACTAAAGCTCGATGCACACCCATGTTGATGGTAAAGATGGGTCCATGCTTGTCAGCCATGTTGGCCAACACTCTGTGAGGTGGTTGTGGCCCTCCTAAGAGGTGTAGATGGCCAATCACAGGCCAAGCCCCGCCAGCTTTTGGTGCTGCTTTCTTCTTGGTTGCACTTGATCTTGATATCCATAACAAAAAGCAAAGAAAAATTAATAAGGCGAAAATTGCAGTGAAAGCAGTTGGTTGTGAAGAAAGAAAGAAGTCCATAGCTGCTAGCTAGTCTTATCCTGACTCCAGGGCAATAGAATTGTCTATGCTGAACACCTAGGTGTTCTTAACTTCTACTCACTGGTTATTACCGATTCCTTATCAAGATAACAAAGACAAATCTGCTGGAGATTTTTATTTGTACAATAGCGACACTAGTACATTTTTAATTGTACAAGTGTTATATACTTGATATATTGGACATCAAAGACAAAACTCACAACACTCTCCACCTTTATTGGTTGCTCTCGATCTTCATTTGGCTTTCTAAACCTCTTGTCTTAATGCATGGTCCCATGGTGGGAAAAGTCGATGAGAAAGAAAAATATTACAAAACGACAATAAACAAAAATAAAAAAGGTGTGAATAAATGTATGTAAATAGATAGCTAACGTTTAAAATTGTTAAAATCTAACTTAATCAGTTTGATTGTAATATTGGAAATTTACAAGAAGATTTAGCAAATAAGGAATTCATGTTTTGAATTCCTCTCTATTTAGAAAGTAAAGAGAATTTACATTCACACCCCTGTCAGATGTTGATTGTAACACCACATACTCCAAAACCATTGGTCGTTCTCAGTCCTTGCCCGCAAACGTTTCAAATTTAACGCTTTTTTCTTCACATGTGGCCCTTGTCCCTCCTCTCGTCTTGTCAGAGAAGAATATGACAAGGGTGAATTATTAAAATAACTCTCTGGCCACTCATATCTTAAAAATAGATTTGATTGTTAAATTATTTATTTCGTAATTTACTTGGAGTGATAAACATCATCCGTCTCATCGTCAAACTATCACTATTATCAAATAAATCTTTTTTTTTTTTAAATAATCATTCAAATAAAAAATATTCAAAAGTAATTTGTCAATTCATTCTTTCATATCTCTAATCCCTCCTACTCTTATTTGCTTCTCCATGATATAGCATCGTTTATGTTAGATAAAGGTTAATACAAATTAAGAAAAAAAAGAAAAAAAACCAATTGATATGCGTCATTCCTTCTCAATGCTTGGTGTCCATCCAATGAAATCTTTTTTATCTTGTACCCATGCCCCAAAAGACCTGAACCTATTACTGAATAAGAAGAAATCAGAGAGTAAATTGGCACTGGATCTCAGACTGTCTAACTGGAAGGTAGACTAGACAAGGGGATTCAAGTATAGCCCTTAATGATCTGAATCTATTCATACTTTGAGCATATGCATATAAACATGTAAATACTGAAATATAAATGGATGTATCATTACACAATATATAAGGTAGAATGACCATAAATATATATCTATAAATAGATCATAGTAACCCATTGAAGGTGCTGATTTATGAAGGATCTTGCATTTTAAATTGGTTTCCTAATCAAATTTCCAGAAATTCAAACTTTGATTCGTCGACTTAATTATTGGATTTTTTTTTAATTATTATTATAAGACTAGTTTCGCTCCTGCTTGCTCTTTCTCATGCCTTTGTACAACTTCATTAATTGGCAAATTCTGTGTTTGTGATTTTATAGTATAAATTTTTTTAATGGACCATTTTAGCTTTTCTAATTTCACTATCCCCTAAATTTATCAATATATTTGTCAAACCCCTTTCTGCAAAACTGATGACCTTTATCCCACCGAACTCATTATTTAAAATACAAAACTAAATTTTTTAAATCATTTATAGGGTCTACCAACTTATATATGTTAGAACTCTTACATCTTTCTTTATATATAATTCATTGCTTTTAACATACAAATTCTTTTGCAATTGATTACTTTTAATTGATTACCATGTTTATTATTAATTATTAAAACTATAATTTTTTCATAGAATTATACGTCACAACATTTTATTGGATGGGAGTATACGAACCCCTCAAAATTTCAATCATGAGAATATACTGTAAGACATACAGACAGGAAACAAAGAGAGCAATAATTTATGAATTTGACTGACAGTAAAGCTCTAAAAAAGTAAAGCGGCGTGGATGGGCAGCAGGTCTATTTGATCATTTACTAGTAACGACTGACATTTTCATGGAAGAAAAAAGGATGCTCGGACCCGATCGAGAACTGTTTGGGTAAACCTAATCTTTGTAATCCATAGAAGTTCTCATTTTTTATGGCTTTGAAGTGCGTGTAGTGTGAAACAAAAAGCGTAATAGTTTTTAAGTCCTAGAGAAACTCTGCATCAATTTTAGGGGTGCTTTTATGAAACGGCTAAAATTAATTTTTATAACTCTTAAAACAATTTAATATTTTAACGATTCTTGAATGCTTATAATATGCCTGTTAATGTGGAATAAAGTCTGACCATGTAGAATAAAATTAGGTTGCAGTACTTCACTACCACCTAATTTGGCAACAACATTCGTTAGCTTAAATCAACAGAAGCAGTTAATAGTGTGGTGGCTAATTTGTGGTTAATTTCAATAAGGTAGGGGGTTGCTGATTTAAAAGCACAAAATTTGATTATGAATGACATTTTCTTTAAACTCAAGTATACTCACTAATATAATTTTCTTGGTGAATAAGTGATAAGACAATAGAAAGGGGGAATTTTGCAAGATTGTCCCATATCTTAAGGAGTGGTTGAGGGTGGAAAGTGTGTTAAGATTGCCATTTTTAGGTTCCCTTATGTGCACTTGTAACATGGATTCAAATGAATCTCACCTACCTTGATGAATCTTATAAGTTGGTCAAATACTATTTTTTTTTTTAAACTTTTAATTAAATAACATATAAGAGGGATCACTATAGCTCTTTTACCATATTAAGATTATCATCTTATTCAAAAGTTTAAGCTAGTAGATAGGGCTTAATATTAATATTTAAACCCTCAATAATATTAACATTTTTTTGCCGGTTACTTAACCATTCTTCTTTTTTAGTGAGGAAAACTCAACATTTAATATAATGGAAAAATATGCAACACAAAGAGCATAAAATTTTATTTTCGTGACGTGTTATTTTTTCTTTCACTTGCCTTAACAAAATCCTCAAAATCGAAAATCTATTATTGTAGACTATTTTTAGTTTATATATTGGCGGTTAATATATTTCATCTGTTGTATCTTGAACTTTTCTCTTGGAGATGTCACGGTGGCAGATAATTAATTGATTATTCGCATTTTGGAAACTGAATTGCGACTTACTCGGTTTAGTTGTCCCCTTGTAAAACTAAAGAAATTATGGGGGAAAGAAAAGACAGAACAGAACCTTGCGACAATCATTTTTCTGAAGGAATTAGACTTTTGTAAAATATATAAAACGGGAGATAGAGAGAGCAACAATTGTCTTAATATTATATAATGGTTTATATAATATTAAACCTCGCTCATCATGTTGTGTTGTAGTTTAATGGTTTAAGTGATTAATTACGATTACAGAAATCCAATTTGGAACAGATTCAATATTATATAAAGAGAAATTAAGTGTTAGATTTTATTTCTTGAGTGTTTTGGTAAAGTTCTGAAGATGTTAAAGTGCTTCTACTTCATGGCTGTTTTGCAATTAATTCTTAAAGAATTTGGTTTCAAGTCTAAAGAGTTGCCCACCGAAGAGGAAAAGAATTTTATAGCTGACATGACAATAGGTAAAAATAGTAGAACTAATGAGGAAAATAATGCCTGCAAGTTGAGCATCGCCTTTTAATCATACAAGTCAAAAGTTAGAATATTGGAAGGGAATAATCAAGCACTCTTAATAATTAACATCACTTTAAAGCTTCTCACACTCACTAAAGTTTGCTTATCAAGGAAGCAATCACATCATTTAATTCAGTTCTATATCTGATCATAGAAACCCATTGAAGGTCAGCACTTTAAAGAAGGTTTCCCAGTCAAATTTTGCAGAAATCCATAGTCTGCATTCCTTTCGTTCACTGTTGATCATGTAAAGTCTGCATTTCTTTCGTTTATGGTTGATCATGTAAGTATCTGTTTTGTTTTTAATTTTATAGTGACCGCACATGAAGTGATTTTCAACCTGACAAAATTTTTTAAACACATAGGCCTCAGGATCAGCTTTTAGAGGAAGGTACAGTAGGGGAACGAGGAAAATCATGCCGTCCCCCTGTGGTTGAAGTTCGGAAGAAAGAGTTTATCCGTAGACTTAGAGAGATTGAGGGTCAACTGCTTGTTTCTGCACTATATGCAACTGGAGTCCTAAAGGATTATTTGTTCGTAGACATTGCAATGATCATTGAGGATCAAAAGTGCATTAAATTGAACCTAACTTTTGGATTTGCAGCTTTAGCTTTCCGTACCCTCTTCGAAATCATTAATGTGATAATCTTCTGTACTAAGTTCGATTTTATGAGGCTCAACGACATACTGCAGCGACAACAAACTACAGCTAAATTGATGGTTTTACAAAGAAGCAAACAGAAAAAACAGAGGAAATTCTAGAGAAACCTCAACCCAGTTGTTCACGGATTGATTCTATGGTTCTGCACTTTTTCATTTCACTTTAATCTCTACTTATACAATTACATTGAGACTCACAAATACATTTGATGAAATACAACTTCCAAAAAAAAGCTAACAATAGCAAATACTAAAAATAGTAAACTGGAAACTTGAAGAGTTTCTGGAAAACATAAATTAATCTTTAAAACTCCTCCTTAATTTGTTTTTCAGCAACTCCAAGCATTGATCTGAGGAATTGAAACTTGTCTCGAGGGAGTGCTTTTGTAAATATATCAGCAAGTTGTTCCTCTGATCTGCAGAACTTCAATGCAATCTCACCTTTTGATTCCACTTCACGCAAGAAATGATATTTGATTGCAATATGTTTAATTCTACTATGATGGACAGGATTTTTGGCAATGGCTATTGCTGATTTATTATCACAGAAAACTTCAGTAGATCCCACTTGTTTTTCCCCCATATCTTCAAGTATCCTTC
>JANLJB010001331.1:0-21315 GCA_026212285.1 Bursera cuneata | reverse complement strand
ATTATCAGTTGATTAAAAAAAGCAAACCTCAGGGGTCTTGTTGATGAAAGTGATAAACTTACTTTCTACTTGAAATTAATTCAAAACACAAGGATACTATTTGAAATTGTCCCTAATTATAAATATGAAACACGTGGGTTAATAGACGATAAACTTTTTCAAGGCAACTTATGTACACACTAGTTGAATCAAATAATAATATTTGAACTATGACGCGTAACTAATTCATTTGACTATATAATTCATCAACATCTAGATTCTACGAAACTCTAAGTCAAACAGTCAAGCCGGCGGCCAACAGCTAGCCTCTTTGTTGGTCATACATTGAACTTTGTACCTAAAAATGCTTAAACGAAATTAAATAGTTTCCGTTTCAAATTACAAGAGAAAAATACTAGATTTCTACATGAAATTGGTTGGCATTTCCTTATATATGTCGTAAACTTAACAACAAGTCTACGACCATAAGAGAGACTCCATATCTCTTATGTTCTTGCAGGCTATCTGCAGCTAGCTAAAGGGAAACATATATGCAGAGAGACAAAAGCATAGACAAACCCCTCAAAACAGGCAGACGTAGACGCCGGAGACAAGAGAACAGCAACAACAATGGCAACGCCAATTATGGGGTTGCTGGTTTTTTTAAGTTCTGTATCGGTGTCATCTTCTTAGCCTTGAGTTTGTTCTTCTTTTTCTATTTCTTGGACTACTTAATTTCTTCAATTTCTGAAAGTTAGAAGACTGATGTAGTCCGTTACAGTGTTTGGTACGAGTTCCATGCGCCTTAATGGTTCATAAAGTGTTGAAATGGTCGGTGATGATGGTGTTGGTGTATATATACCAATTAGGGCGGATTGAAGTCGATCCACTTGATTGCTGCAGCTATGTATGATCATAATCAGGTCGAGTTATCTTTCTTTTTAGTCTTTTTTTTTTTAAATAAAATAAAATTGTATCAATGATTTCATCTTACATCTTTAATAGAATAAGAAAGTGCAGTCTATTATAATTTATATATGTATTATATTTGCCTTCATTATCAACGACAGAAGACTATTTCATGCACGCTCTGCTCTATTGATCAGAGATATATGTTATTAGATAAATTGTACTTAAGTAAAGAGATTTTTTATCTATCAAAAATTCTATCTAGAAATGGCAGAAACCGTTGGATGATGTGTGAAGAAAAATTCTGGGTAGTGAAAAAGTCATCCTCAATATTATTGGCAGCTGCGCAATAAAGAAATTCTTAGTATTCACGCATGACAACGGTGTAAACTCTACGCGGTTAGTCTGAACACACTCCATCAATACAATGACTATCTTTATCAGTATGAAGTTTGAACAGAAGTGAATTAAGGGGGGACTTGAAAGAACCGGTGACTCTTGGTCAATCTAGTAGAATTGATCAACGCATGGAGCATCAGTTTCAGTCAAGCAAACCCGTTGACGTATGCTACTATAACCATATATTTGAAAAACAATTCAAGAATTTGCAGTCATATGTAAGGCAGTAGCTGATCTAGGAAGATGATATGATATATCTATAATTTTGATCATTAATTTTCATATTCTGTTGGAGAGTGTTAATGAATCGAATTTTTCTTTATTGAGTGAACTTAACACGTAGGCAACTACTGATTAAATGCACTTTTAACCTTAAACCTTTTATAAGTGCATGCACAATCAAGTGGGGAGTTGATTAATTCCTTGTGATATGGGCATGTAACTCAAACGTATCCAATGGCTACAAAGAACAGAATAAATCCAGTTTCAACACTCAAAACAGTTGTCTACCTAATAAAATAAAATATAATCATGATGTATTATCATACAGTTTAGTCAAAACATTCATGTTGTCCCACACGTCCCCACGTTAACTAAAGTTCTGGAACCAAATTAAACTCAAGCTCCCTCTACCAGGTGACATGATCAACAAGCGTAGCAGCGTACGTAGTCGAACATATATATATAGCAGATCATTCCTCAATGTCCACGAAGTTGCTTTGCTCTTACACCGAAACTTGGGTATAAATAAAGCCAAAGAGAACAAAGTTTTGGATCCCATCAATATAAAAGGAACCTGAAATCAAAATACAAATATCGAAAGCAAACACGCCTAAGCGTGGTTAAGATTATATATCTTGAAGCTCAAGAACCATATTTAACCTAACTCAAAATTCTCAGTTACAATCCTTCTGCGAGAGCCGGCCAGCGTTATTTTGTGTTTGTTCTTTGAATTGAGAAACAGAAAAGAAGAATGGCAGGAGACAAAAGCATAGACAAACCCCTTAAAGGACGTGGACGTCGGGATCAGAGGAAGAGGAGGAACAAGAAACGCAAAGACGGCAGCGTTGACCGCCGCCATGACCCAGTCAGTGGTCTTTGCTACTTCCTTCTTGTAGTCCTCCTTTTTGCCCTCGTATTGTTTTGTGTTTTGTATTGTGTCTTGGGTTATTTCTCTTTAATTTGAAGCCAGTGGCACGCAATTTGGTGGATCCGGTGAGCCCGTTAACTGCATGGACTGGTATGGGTTTCTGGGTTCTTACACAATATAATCGTTGTTTTTTCCTTTACACTCTCGTTGATTTTGGCTCTGTTATCATGTCTTCATGATTTATACTATCCTTATTCTTATGACACAACAGTGCAATCCCATAGGTATCAAAAATAAGTGCTAGATATTTTCTCTTCTTTCTTTTCTTTTGCCGGTTGTTCTGTCTGGTTTACAATATGCTATTTGACAATTTTGATTAAAAAAAAAAAAAAATTGTTTACATTTGGGGAACAGTTTAATTTATAAACTAAAGATGGTTTGAATTCCACATTTCAATTCAAGGATCGGACCTAGACGTGGATCTGGTAAGCAGTCCCCATTTTCGGCATCTCAGCGACGTGAGCTAATGATAGTTTGGTCCATAGTTTGCCAAGTTTCCAACATTTTGGTACAAGTCTAGTTGAATTGTAATGCTAGACCCAGTGAGTTCAGATTCCCTGATTGGGCCTCGTAGCACAAGTATTGGTAAGTGGCCATGTTTCAGCCCCACCCTCTTTGGACTTCAACCCAAAATGTTGGAGAACCATTTATACCAATAAATGGATAAATAATAAAATACCAGCAATTTATACTATTCAATTTCAGTCAAGTTCTCTTTATGAATAATTATATATGACAATTAATTAAAAATATATTACAAAATCATATAACTAAACATAATTGCGGCGTACACTCTTAAGGGTAATTTCTTGCAGGTTACAACAGAGGTCTTGTGTTGTGGCTGGTAATGAATGAAGATTTTTATTTGCAAAAGAATATATATATGTGTGTTTGTGCGCGTGCACGCCTGCACGCTCACACGTGTATGTATCTNCCTATTTTATTATTAAAAGGTAACATTCGGTCTAATACTAATGGACCAAATACGATTATGTATTTAATGTTGATTTAGGCTATTATATTTAATTTTTTTAATTTGATTTTACACATTATTTTATAGTTATTGATTTTTTTAGTCTAAGGGTGAAAAAAACTGCTAAGTTAACATGAAAGAAACTATCCTTTAACTTTTTTTCTCATTCATGAGATTATAGTAAATCAATAACTGTCAAATATGATATAAAATTAAATAAAAATTAAGTTATAATAATCTGATCTATTTAATGTTATACTCTTATAATACAATATAATAAGTGAAAAAGCAAAAGAATCTTCAGCAGCTATCTTGAATCCAATGGCCATGGGCAATTCCTAATAACTTATAGCATCACAGTGATCATCGCCATGCTATCCATTCTTTCACTTCTTATTATTTCAATTAAAAAATTTCACACTTACCATCATTTTTCTATTTTATTTTATATAAAGTAGNCAAAAATATTTAATTTTTAACTTTAATCCTACAACATTTATCTATTTTTATTCAATTAAAGTATAATTTACTTCGACTTTAATCATTAAATAGATAATTAAGAATTTGTTATACAAAAATTTATGACATCAACTTCCTTCGTATCATCATAATTAAAATAATCGAATAAAATATGTTGATTTAATATGGGCCTCGGAAAGTTACCAAGTGAGCTGTCCAAGTGGGATCAGGGTCCAAATCCAAAAGTATGGGGAATTTTCTGACCCCCAAATAGATTTCAAGAAAATACTTAACCCCATATTTTTACTAAACTAAATTTATCCCTAAAAAAATTACCATTATTTTGTTAAAACTAACACATACCCCCAAATATTTTGGGGGTAAATTTTAGTTTTTTAAGGGTATTTGGGAGATAAATGTTAGTTTAGTAAATGTATGGGATTAAAGTTCCCTTCAAATTTAATTGGGGCGTTATTGTAATTTTCCCAATCCAAAACCCAAATGTACTTATCTGTCCAGGGCTAGAAGAATTGCTCATTCGCTTGTTTTCTTATCTGGAGACCAAAACAAGCGTTCGCTTCGTTTTGTTTTGATCATTAGTTTGGAGAAAAGAATGGCGACCTTGGACTCCGACGTTCCGATGGTACCAGTTGGCGAGGCATCAAGCAGTGCTGGCCCTTCTTCCTCTTCCAAGAAACCCAAAAGATTTGAGATCAAAAAGTGGAGCGCCGTCGCTCTCTGGGCTTGGGGTAACCCTAAACCTAACCCTAATTTTATATTTTGTATTTTCATCTATTGAACTCTTTTTTAACACCTTGTGTTTCAAATGAGGTTGCTAACGTCCTTCTGGTTGAATGATTTGCAGATATTGTTGTCGATAACTGTGCAATTTGCAGGAACCATATCATGGATCTCTGTGAGTAATTTTTATTTTTTTGTTTATGTTTTGATTTGGCTCTTTATGATTTGCCTGGTTATTGATTATTGTTGTTGATTTTGGTGGTTAGGTATCGAGTGTCAGGCGAACCAGGCTAGCGCCACCAGCGAGGAATGCACTGTAGCTTGGGGTATTTATTTTTTATTTTTAACTCCGAAATGCCTCATTATACATGTTTTATGAATGTGTGTATGGTTCTAATTCATATGATTTTAGTACTATCATTATGTTCTCTTTGATTAAAATTTTGTATATATCAGGAAAGAAATAGATTGCATTGGTTAAAGCATCTTGATTTTGCAATTAACTTTTTTAAAAGTTTGTGTTGGTATTGCAATTTTGTTCATGCAAACAATTCTAGTAGTCTTATAGGGTCTTATATTCATAAGACAGAGTTCTTGCTTTTGGAAGTCCTTAAAGCTTGGATTTATAACTAAATTGCTTTACAAATTAGGCATTTCCAGTTTTACAATGCGTATACATACATTAAGTATGATGTATATTCCTATTCATTGTGGCTTGGGTCCTTAACTCTTGCAAGTTACACAGGCTTGTTGATCAGTATTTCTAATGTTCGATTATGGAGTGAAATTTGAGGAAATATTCAGGTTTCGGTTGTAGTTTAGAACTTGTATCTGTTGGACCCTATATAATAATGTTGGTGACATGTTTGTATCATTGTCTGTGTGTCTATAACACAGGAAGTGCATCCATGCCTCCGATGTTTCTCTTTCTTTTTCACTTTTGACTTATTGCTACAGAGACGATGATCATGGTCTAGGATTTGGACTACGGAGGGAGGTTTGAGGAGATAATTAGGTTTTTTATGTAGAGTACACTATTTTTGGTATGTTGGGCGCTTTCAGGTTTAAATCATGATAGTGCCACTTCTGTGCAGTTTTACATTGTTGCAGAATCGCTGAGAGAAAGTGACTCTGAACGTTAAATTGGCAACGCTATAGTGATTACAACTAGTTAATTTGCTGCAAAACCTTTTCATTCTTTTCTTTTGGTAGTTATTAATAGTTGCTGAGATTTTGTAAGTTTTGTGTTGGTTTGATCTTTAACATAAAAATAAAATTTTGTGGTAACTGTTGGCTCTGATCTATGGTAGGGGGGGCTATTATAAAGAGTATACAGTTTTTCGAAGAAATTAAGGATATCATTTTTCTTATTAATGATTTTTTCTTTAAGGAAAAAACAAATCAAAAGTTATGTTATTTGATTTTTTTTTAATGATAGTTAGATTGTTATTGATTTTATTGTGTAACATTGAAAGTAAATAGGCACAACTTCACTCATGGCATCAACACTTTTTTTTTTTTTCCAGTTATTTTCTCTTAACAATCTTGTATTAAATATATGTAGAACTGTGTACCTTTAACAAGTTGGAAGTGAATATTAATACATTCGCACTCTTGACTGTGGTTTCAATCTCTAATGCATTTGGCTTAGTGCATTAACTGGTCTCCTAACGTTGGTTTTTGCATCTGTAGGGGTTTGTAACCACGCATTTCACTTCCACTGCATTAGTCGATGGCTTAAGACTCGTCAAGTTTGTCCATTGGGTATGCCTCATGCCAAAGGCTTCCTTCTATTTTTTCCTGTCCTTTTGTTGTTAGCTCAGTTGTTGTTATGTTGTATTTCATTAGTTGTAATATCTTTCATGTGGTTGTCTTCAATTGTGCAGATAACAGCGAGTGGGAGTTCCAGAAGTATGGCCACTAGAGCCCTTGAGCAGCTGAGTGTTGTGGGTTCTTTGGTCTGCTATGTACTCTGCAAATTTAAAATAGAATATTTGGATTCTTGTTGGCCCTATCCCTTTCACTTTCTGTCAATCCTACCGAATGGTCTTTTGTTAATTATATGATTAGTTGGCTATGATTTGGATTCTGATTGTATTATGCTTCTATTGCAGTTATGTGAAAATTAAGCCGTATATTCTCTTTCGACAAGTCCATCTTGCCTACTCTATATATTTGCTATGCCATGCATTCTCTCTGGTGTTTGTATTTCCGAGGGATTAGTGTCGGTTTGACGACCTATGCCTGAATTCCAGTTAAACTCCATCCTTTAGTTATTACCTGCTCATTCTTGTTAATTCTTCTATTTGCATATTACTGACTTTTGGAACAAGTTTAGACATATAACTCATTTATCTAGAGTTAGGTTAATGTAACATAACTCTTTAACTTAAACTTTTGATACTATTACTTTATTATTTTTTTCTTCAATCCAATGGTTTATAATAACTTAATTCATTTATATAATTATTATTATATATTTTGTTCTGGTATGATATGGTTAAATATTAAGTTTTTTTTGCAATTTTTTTTTTTAATTTTATAATCTAATGGAATTATATTGTATCAATTCATATACAGATGATTAGATAATTAGATTGTAAGTTTGATATCACATTAATTTGTATAAATAGTTTTTATAAAGATGATTGTATAGCTATAATATACACTTTCTTAAACAGGTTGGATGAGTTCATTAGCATGGAGAATAAATATTAAAGTTGGAAGTCCTCGTAATTTTAAATCATCGGTCTAAACGAAAGATTTAAGCATTATTGTCAAAGGCTATTTTTTTTTCTTCTCTTGAGCTAAGGGACCATTTGATTGGTTGAAAATACACATGAAAATCGTAATAGGAATGAAGTATTTTCATTCTTGTTATTTGGTTAGTTAAAAAAAAAAAGCCTGGAATCAAATAAAAGCAAAGTTTTACACTTTTTGAAGAAAAAAGTTATAATATTTTTTAAAAAATTAATATAATATTTTAAAAAGGTTAAATAAATTAAAAAGTTATAATATTTTAAAAAAGGTTTATAAATTAAAAAATATTATAATGTTTAAAAAATGTTAATAAATTTAAAAAGTTTATAATATTTAGAAAAAGGATAATGAATTTAAAAAGTTATAATATTTTAAAAATATAAATAAATTAAAAAATTATAATATTTTTTAAAAAGGTAATATTTGTTATCAATTACAAAAAGTTAATAAATTTATAATATGCACCGTAATGGGTCATTCAATTCAATTAAATAGTAGGTAGGTTGCAAGTGAATGATTTGTAAGAAGGACTTGCAGAAAAAAAAAAAAAAGGGAGACTCGTAAACAAGCGACAGCGGCAGCAGATTATTGGGGTACATTAAAAGAACAATGAGCCGGACTACAAAGCCAGCCCAGCAGCTAAGCAACAGGCTTCCTATCACCCGTTGCCTAAAATTTTAAAAAAAAATTTGATATCGTCGCCTGAGAGATTCGAACTCTCGCGGGGAAACCCCATGTACTTAGCAGGCACACGCCTTAACCACTCGGCCAAAGCGACTCTCATGGCTAAATGGTTATCGTAATAAATTTTTGTCATCGTAAGCGCTGTAACCCAAAATCCCAACATCGAGATTCTGGTCCCTTCCTCCGAGGTTCTACTTGCTACGCTAATGTGGTCCACTTTAGCGCAATCTAAGGCTAGAATCGGCATCACCTACATAGCATCGATTGTTGCTCTGCCCGTAATTGTTTAATCAAACACCTTTTTCACCTAGAGTAGCTCTTCTTTTCTAGCAAATTCTCTGTCATAAAATTAAAAGTTTCATGTCAGTGTGCTTCGTCAATCAATAATTCATCTCAACATTCAATGGATCTTACTTTTATTCTAAATTTGGTTGAATTTTAGAATGTTGTATCCATACACGCCCTTGCTACAACGCCACCATGCTGAGTGAAAGTACCTTTCCTGGTTTGCTTCTCCAATGCGTTGACAATTTCTACAATTCACCGTAATTCCACATAGCTATAAATTCAAAACTTCCCACATTTAAGTCCAAATTTGCCAGGTTGGAGTGAGCAGTTTGCCATACTCTGGAAATTACTAAATTCTCCATACAACTTTCATCCAAATGTGCTTTCGGCTTTTATTTGACCACTTGAAATCACTTTCCCTCTAAAAGTTGAACCGAGAGGACACCCCCAAGGCCCCAACTGAGACAGTTTTCTCACTGCTTTTAGCCCATCCCTTTCCATTTTGCCAATACCGAAGAGTACCCACCTTGACGTTTCGATGCAATGAATGAACTTGTTAACAAACACTATAGTTTAGTATTTATCTCTATATTTAATGACTGCTTTGGAGCAGTTGTATGCATTAGGTGCAAAGTACATTGGTAATTATTAATTAACTAAGAAAGTTTTGGACACAGCTTCAACTACTATAAGATAAGATCATAATCAGAGTTCATATCCCATGTGCAGGTTAACATCCAAGTCATATCAAACATAACAAGCGGAACTTTCTAATTTGTGCACACTCTCCAATTACCCAGTTACCAACACCTCTCTACAGTACTCTACTCTACTCAACTCTTCTCTCATTTTGAGAATGCACGCTCATTCACGACTCATGGCCATGGCTATGTGGCCATGATTATGTTTTATAATAATATTCCACCTCGATATCCACTCTTCTCTTTCCCACACTCACTCACAGTCACACACATATATCCACTAGTTTCTTCTTTTTCTTAATAAAGGGAAAAAAATAAATAAAAAGTTGTTTAGAAGGTGGGGGGAGTTGGGGCACTCCAATAATGCTGCCATTTTTTAAATTGACTACACCCTTTCTACGCCTATAAAATAGTAATGGCGCTAGGCTGTCTGCATACTTAAGAGTTAGAGAGTCTAACAACCAACATCAATGATACTTTACATGTCCTACTACGAGTAGTGCGTAGGGTCGCCATCACTAAATTCTCCAAATTTATTAGCTTTAAGAGAGACCAGTGTAAGTTGCACCAAACGATAAATAATTATAATTACTCCATTCATCATGATTATAAAATACTTAAAAGTGAATTTTTAGAACCTATGACAGAATAAAATTACTCTATCCAAAAACGTGCTAAGTGCTAGCTAACAACAATTTCATTTTAGTATAAAAATAAAATAAAGTAATCCTAAATCATAAACGTTAAATAACGCCTAACACATCATTTATCCACTTAGAAATTAATTATTAAAGGAATCATTTTCGCATTTTATCTACTGGTAAAACAAAATTGTGATTATTATATCATTTATTTCTATATTTTATTTATCTAATGATATGTGTCATGAGGGTCCAATAAAAGAATATTATAAATAATTATGTAAATGGATATACTACTAATAGATAATAGTGAGAAAGGCAAATAGTAAATAAGCCATTTTCAGTGCTCAGAAAGACGAAACTGTGCGCATGGTGATGGGCAATGGCGTGACTGTGGACCATTCCGCCCCATTCCTTCCAACCTCTTAACTACTACTACAGCACCCATACTAACTAGCCGTTATGCCTTTGTGTAATCTCTCTCGGTATGTACTTTGTTTCCTCCATCATTGACTTTGTCTTCCAACTATCTCCCGTCACCAGACAAAGCTATATATGGCAATTCGCTATCATTTCATTTTACACTATCACATTCTTCTCAATTTCTCACTTTTAAATCGATTAAAATGCATTTGATTACTTATTTTTACTAAATGTTTTTGAGAAATTGGCAAAACCCTTTTGTAATCTCTAGAATAAAAACTCTTGTTAACAAAATCGTTTTCAATGTTATCAACATTTTCAAAAATTAGTTTCTTTTTTAAAAAATTATTAACTTCTCGTTTAAAACTATATTTATTTCTTTTTTAATTTTTGTAGGTCCTTTATTAAAAAAAAAAAAAAATATACATCATAGACACCTGAGAGAAGGAGTAATTAACAATTTCATTATAATCTTGCCCTTTAATTCATCTCAAGTCAATGTGGCTTGACGAGCTTATAATCCGGTTACTGCTTTCCCTTCTTCGTTACTCTAAAGGCCGTCGCCTTTCCATTAATTATTTCGAGAAACCCACTTCTTGGTCAAAAAAGAAGATGCCACAATATCATTAAATCGCCCATAAACAAATAACATTTTGGATACAGATTCATATAATATCATTTTAAAAATTATATTAAAATAATTATTTTATATTTTTATAATAAAAATATTTTAATAATTATAATTACGAAAATATATAGTAGATGCCTTAAAGACTACCATTGACTGGGAATCTATACGAATGGGATGCGGTAACTTGAGGGTGGTTGAAGAAATTAAATAAAAAAAGTAAAAGAAAGAAATAAAAGCAAGTTAGATAAATAATAGAAACCGCGTGGTAGCATGCGGTATGACAGTAGACTTTTCAGATAATGAGAGAGTTTTTGTTGGCTCGATTGACGCCATGATCTGCGCTCATGCATCCCGGACCACCGTCATTCCACTCATGTGCCCTTGTATTAAATAATATTACTGCAAATAATTGGATTCAAATAAATTTAATATAAACACAGCAAAAGAAAAAGAATAATTTGATAATTTGAGCCATCAAGGACTATCACACTGTCTACAAAATTAACTCCATAAATTAAATAATAAAAAATAAAAGTATATAATTATTTTAGAAAAGTCAATAATTAGTTTTATTGTTGTTTGGCATGGAGAGTAGATTTACTATTTAGAATGAGGATTGGCCGTTAAAGATACAGTAGACGGTAACATAAGGTGATGGGTGAGTACGTTGGAGAATACGAAGGGATAGGATTGGGTGGGGTTCGGCAGTTGGTCAGTCAAAAGCAGAAGCTTTTATAAAAAATCTAGCCGTTACTTCACCCTTATGAACGCGGTGGACTAAACTCTACACTTTAGTAGCACGAGCAAAATGACAGAATTATGCCTCATCATTTCCACAAGTCCCACCTGGATTACCGTGTCCTTTTTATTCCTCATATGCCCCTTCAAACTTCTTCCATCGCGCGTCATGGTCATCAGTAAAAGTGAAGTATAGGGGTAAATACATAGACACCCCCAAGATTTGATCTAAGTAACAAACTCACCCTTGTTATTCATAAAGTAACATAAAGACCCCTAATTTGATATTTTAAGTAACATTAAGACCCCTATTTTTATGTGTCAAGACCCCATGTTTTCCAATTCTGAGGGTATTTATGTTACTTTATTAATAACAGGGGTAAGATTGTTACTTAGACTAAACCTTAGGGGTGTCTATGTATTTACCCCGTGAAGTATATGATAATTTTAAATTACATCCTGTCTGTATGTATATCACATGAAATAAACACCATACTCAATAATTTAACAAGCCGAAATTACAGTTGAATAAAATTTGTATTATACGTAAAAACAATTATTTTAAGTTTTATTTAGTCATATTAAAAGAATAATCTTCGAAAAAAAAATGTTTAAATTATTGTTTATTTCATTGTAATATTTTAATATTAGCACGTCAAAGATAATGTCAAACCCTCTTGAAGTTTCCACGTAACACAAATTTAGTTTTCTTTCTAACAATTATAACGTATTAAAAAGATCTTTGATAAAATATTATTAGATTGATCAGATCTCCTAGCAATTTTTTTTTTTTTTGTTGTTGTTGCAGGGTTCCACGTAATGGCGTAAGGGTAATAAAAGGGGAGGAAGAGCCTTGTTTGAAAAGAAGGCAGTTTATATACCGACATGAGTCCATCCTTCGCTATTATCTTGCCAGACAGTCGCTGAGAAGCGACTCTCTTCTCATCGTTGGACTTTTCGAAGTTTCTCTAACCATTAGCCAACAACTGTTAAACGACAAAAAATTCAATTTCATTGCCATGGCTTCCACTTCCATTGCTTCCTTCCTCTTGTTCTTCTTCCTCGCTCTTCTCAAACCATGTTTCACGGCCAAACAAACCTATATAGTCCACATGAAAAACCATGCAATGCCTTCATCGTTCTCCACTCACGACGACTGGTACGCTTCTAGCCTTCAGTCTCTCTCCTCCACCAACGATTCTCTTCTCTACACCTACAAAGAAGCCTACCACGGTTTCGCTGCTTCTCTCGACGCAGCTCAAGCCGAGGCTCTGCGCCAGTCGGACTCCGTTCTCGGCGTTTACGAAGACACTGTCTACACCCTCCACACCACTCACTCTCCTGAGTTTCTTGGTCTCGGCACTGGTATCGGATTGTGGGAGGGTCACAGCAATCAGGATCTCGACCAAGCCTCTCATGACGTCATTATCGGCGTTCTTGATACTGGGGTTTGGCCCGAGTCGAAAAGTTTTGACGACTCGCACATGTCCGAAGTTCCGAAAAGGTGGCGCGGCGAGTGCGAGTCTGGTCCGGATTTTAGTCCGAAATATTGCAATAAAAAGCTTATTGGTGCTCGTAGTTTCTCTAGAGGCTTCCGCATGTCTTCTGGTGGCAGTTACCCGAGTAACCAAAAGGAAACTGAGACGCCTCGTGATTACGACGGTCACGGAACTCACACGACCAGCACGGCCGCCGGGTCGCCCGTTGCAAATGCGAGTCTGCTCGGTTACGCCAGTGGGACTGCGCGTGGGATAGCCACACACGCGCGTGTGGCAGCCTACAAGGTTTGTTGGAAAACGGGATGCTTTGGATCAGATATCCTAGCGGCTATGGATCGGGCCATACTAGACGGCGTGGATGTTCTGTCGCTCTCTCTCGGTGGTGGATCTGCGCCGTATTATAGAGACACCATTGCTATTGGAGCGTTCGCGGCGATGGAGAAGGGTATTTTCGTCTCTTGCTCTGCTGGTAACAGTGGGCCCGCTAAGGGATCGCTTGCCAACGTGGCCCCTTGGATCATGACTGTTGGTGCGGGAACGTTGGATCGTGATTTCCCGGCCTACTCAATCTTAGGAAACAAAAAGAAAGCCAATGGTGTCTCGCTCTACAGTGGAAAAGGAATGGGAAATAAACCGGTCGGTTTGGTTTACAACAAGGGTTCAAACAGTTCAGGCAATCTGTGTTTGCCCGGTTCACTCGATCCGCAACTCGTACGGGGGAAAGTTGTCATTTGCGATAGGGGGGTTAACGCACGTGTAGAGAAAGGCGGTGTTGTACATGAAGCTGGTGGGGTTGGAATGATAATTGCAAACACCGCAATCAACGGTGAGGAATTGGTGGCTGACAGTCACTTGTTACCGGCTGTGGCAGTGGGCTTGAAGGCTGGTGATATGATCAGGGAGTATGTGAAATCTGATTCAAATCCAACGGCTCTGCTGACATTTGGTGGGACGGTGCTGAACGTGCGCCCTTCGCCAGTCGTGGCGGCGTTTAGTTCAAGAGGGCCCAATATGGTTACTCCACAGATCTTGAAGCCCGATCTGATTGGGCCTGGAGTGAACATTTTGGCTGCATGGTCAGAAGCCAATGGGCCCACTGAGTTGGCTAAGGACACAAGAAGAACTCAGTTCAATATCATGTCAGGTATGCCGTAATTCGGTTTTAGTTAACTTCATCATCTTTTTAATTTCTGAGCATTAAATTATACATGGTCGGTGGCATATCCAGCACTATCACCTGTGTGGTTTCTCCACTACTATTTTGGTATGTAAATAATTTAGGCCTTGAATGGAATATAATAATAGAGTTCGGAGTTGAGCATTAAACTTAGAAAGCTGTAGGACGCTTCTCACATTTATTTTACAAAGGATTAGCTGTTAAGAATGTGATGAAGAAGACGACACGACCGTCAACATCATTTGTTGCTTTCTCTTGTGACCAGATCAACAAGCACTTTTAAATTTATTTAACAGCCCAAATCTTACACTTTCCATGTAGGTACATCTATGTCATGCCCACACATTAGTGGAGTAGCAGCATTGTTGAAAGCAGCCCACCCAGACTGGACCCCAAGTGCAATCAAATCGGCTCTGATGACTACAGCCTATGTGGTGGACAACACCAAATCTACTATTCATGATGCTGCTGATGGTAAATTCTCAAACCCATGGGCTTATGGTTCCGGCCACGTTGATCCCCAAAAAGCACTCTCACCGGGTCTTGTTTATGATGTTTCAACTGAAGAATACGTTCAATTCTTGTGTTCTTTGGGCTACGCCAATCAACATGTCCAAATCATTGTCAAACGACCCAATATCACATGTTTGAAAAAATTCAGGGACCCTGGTGAACTTAACTATCCATCCTTCTCAGTTTTGTTTGGAGACAAGCGGGTGGTTCGGTACACTCGTCAGTTGACAAATGTTGGGTCTCCAAATTCCACATACAATGTGACTGTCAGGGGACCATCTATGGTAGGAATTAAAGTTAGCCCTACAAATCTCGAGTTCAGGACTGTAGGGGAGAAGAAGAGATACACGGTTACATTTGTGGCAAAGAAGGAAACTATTAACCAGATGGGTAGGGCTGAATTTGGTTCAATTGTCTGGGGAAATGCTCAACATCAAGTTAGGAGCCCAGTAGCCTTTTCATGGACACTGTTACTAAGCTAAGCTAAAATTTTTGGTATTTTTCCTTTCTTTTGGGTTTTCAGTGATGGCCCTGCCACAGCATGTGGTGGTTTCAACAGGCTTTGATCCATCTTTTAGAAAACAGAAGCCGAAGAACCGAGTGTATGTTTGTGCCTCCACAAAACGTCAATTGGGTAATCCCGATTGTAGGGATAAGAAGATGGTGCCTTTGCTTGGGATATGCATGTATTTATTTTCGTGTAAAACTAATGGAATGGAATGACATAATAGTTTATGATATTGCTTTCAAATTGTGCAATGCTGTGGATATCAGAAATTGCAGATAGTACAACTCAGTGTAGCCCTAGTCCAGTGAAGCATCAGGTCCAAGCAAGTCAAGATAAGCATATATTTAAACATTTACATATTTTAGACGTATTCTTTAAGGAGCTTAGTACTCCTTACGTCCAGCAAAATCATTAGTCTTGACCAAATGACTACTTTCATGTTAGTTAGCAAGCCCAATGATGTGACTGTAGCCTGCCTTACTTGGATTGTCAAAAACAAGCGCAATAATTAATCGAAAACTGCAAGAAATGACCTCTCCCTGTGCCTGTCGTAATAATTTTGCAGAAAGGATAATGTAGTGACATGTAGCGACCATGAACCACTCAAATATGGCCTGACAATTCAATTATTTACTTCAACAATTATTTAGCCGTAGGTCCACAGATATGAATTATGAATGAGGAAGAGTTGCACCATCATTCATCAAATCTTTCTTTTCAGATTGGAAAGCTGTGCGAGAGCATTAGTCAAGACGGCCCAGTCTTGGGATTCTAAATTTAAGGCTATGGTGTATATGGACTATCTTTTCCATTCTGACGATTACAGGTTTTCTCAGAGGCCATAATACATCGATGGGTCATTAACTGCATTAAGGGATAAAGAAGACGCCCCCCCAAAAAAAAAAATTGGCAACTTGCGTAAACATTGTCCGTTTTGATGGAATCAATATGTTGACAAAGCTCCATTTTACTATGCTAGAAGAATAGACAACACGGATTGCAAGTGCAACAAGTCTTTTTGCAACTGCAGCAAAGGCGTGCCTTTGGACATTTAGGGCGAGAGCATTTCCATTGGCAACAAGAGCAGTCCAGGCAACAGGAGAAATCCGGGCAACAAGAGCAGTCTGTGCAACAGGAAAAATCTGGGCAACAGGAGCAATCTCCGCAACAAGAACAATCTGGGAAACAGGAGCAATCTCGGCAACATGAGCGGTATGGGCAACAGGAAGAGACTGAACAACAGGAGAAATCTGGGCAACAGGAAGAGACTGAACAACAGGAGGAATCTGGACAACAAGAGCAATCTGGGCAAGTAGGAAACCGACAGACGCAACAATCTCTTCTGCATGAGATCTTTTTACAGCACTTTGATCCCGGGCAAGAGCAACGGAAACACTTAGGTAATGAACAGCAGGCACAGGGATGACAGTTAAATAGATTACAGTCACAGCAGCGTGGCAATTCAAGATGAATAGAGCACCCAGAATAACAGCAACAGCAAATCCATGAAATCCAGGAAAAGTTAAAACATGGCATTCCACTGCACAAGAAGGGTTACTTGGATTACGCTTAGAAGACGTAGAAAAGAGACTAGAGATTGTATCTTCTACTAAACAACCAATATTTTTGTAATGTAGTCAATTCAATACAGAAAGGATGACAAGTAAATGGTACCGGAGCCACTTCCAGAAACGGCACGACCTTTTATTCTTCCGATTTCTGCTCGAAAAAGGGAAATGTAAGAATCGTAAGCTCATTCTTATACATACAACAGATAGTGACAAGATATAGTGTTCTTACAAAGGCATCAAAGGATCTGATTTGGCAACTACATATTCAGCAACCCTGAAAATTTTGAATTTAACCTATTATAACTCTGCTGAAAATGGATTACTAGTGTCTGCAATGAATTTAACCTATTATAACTCTGCTGAAAATGGTTACTAGTATCTGCAATGATCGTTAAGTATAATACAAGGCAATAATAATATACTTCTAAATGAAAAAACTGAAAAATTAGATGCTTTTCAAGGCAATAATAATATACTTCTAAATGAAAAAACTGAAAAATTAGATGCTTTTCAAGGCAATTAAACAACTGAACATACTCTTTGCAGCATGTGGAAGCTGGATGAAGGCCTTCAACTGATTTTAATTCCTCCTGTTCAGAGTAAAATTTTAATAACTTTATTCCACTCCAAAAGAATTGTTTAAATGAATGTGAATTCAAACTAACTATTTCACTGCAACTTTTCTGGGCAAACTTTTCCATTTGAATTGTCAAATTGAAATCAGTTATCGTGTAAATTCTTCATTGCCTTTGTGCAAACATGAAGAAAATGACCAATTATTGTCAACAATCCGGTCTCAGGATGTCCAATTATAAGCAAATTAAGACTGACATTACCTCCTGAACTTTCCTGACTTAAAAACAGATAACAGCTACTATTAACATCAAATACATTAAGAGAAAATCCATCAAACAGTTAAGGGGAATTCTGAAATGGAAACAGAATATGGAAATCACATTCACACGAACAGTAGTCAACAGAGTAGTTAAATACTCTATGCTGCATGCTACCAGACGGGTTATATTGCTTGGAACAAATTTTGCCAAAAATAATATTGATCAATAGTCTACAACGACCCGATATTGGAATCAATCTATATTTCTGACAGATATCCAGCAAGAGTCCATCAGGTGGGAAGAGGACCTGAACTTGATAGTTAGGTGGACACGGCAATCAATCCTAAGGAGCTGTTTCTACCTTGACGATAATACCATCTATGAAAAAACCTATTGTCAGGTATACTTTTATGAGGGAAAAGCTACCAACCTTATATGACCAATCTAGCTCCTATTTACGAGAAGAGTTTGAAAAACGTTCAATTTAGCTAAATGAACACATCTGTTAGTACCTGTTCTTCTTCATTCCATACTTGATGTTCTTAACAATGAGGGCCATACCTCTCCAAAATTACACCTTGAAACTCTTAATAATTATCAACCAAAAAGGCATATTATTAGCTACTTCAGATTAAACTACTAAAACATAGTCAATGGCCACTTGTGACACTTTAAAAACCCTGTTTCGGCCTATAATTAGTGCATGTACTCATTGATAATGAAAAGAAACAACTATCAGCTAGAGCTCACCTCAAGAAAACCAATCTCTCTCTCAAGCACCTGAACCTTAGCCATTTCCCGTCGCTTCCCGTACAAATCCGGGTACTCCGGCGGGGATTTGGGACGCGGTGGCGGCAGCGAAGGCAGTGAAGAAGCAGAACCAGAATGAGCAGCCATGAACCGGGAACTTGAAATTGCGGTCACTAACCCAAAAAGAAAAGAAAATGCTGCAAAACCAAAATGAGAATCAAAGCAAGCAGAGCAGCAGTGGTGGTAGCAGAAGTAGAAAAAAAAAAAAAAAAAAAAGGAGAACAGCAGTAGTAGAAGAAGCGGGCTAAGTAATTTAATGGTAGGTGTGAATGGTANATAAAAAAAAAAAAAAAAAAAAGGAGAACAGCAGTAGTAGAAGAAGCGGGCTAAGTAATTTAATGGTAGGTGTGAATGGTAATACGAAAAGATTGTAGGAGTGGCAGAAGCAGTAATTAGTGGTTCTGACAAGGATAATTACGGAGGCAGAAACTAAAGAGGAAAAGGGTCCTGCCTCTGCAGAAGCAGTAGTGTTGTAGTACATGAATTGAATTTCAAGGTAATGTAATGTCAGATTTATTAGTGAATAGTTAATCGTTGGTGGAGGGATTAAATGGGGATTTAAGAGTGATGATGAGGATAAAAAGAGAATCATAATTGTGTCACAGACTGTGCGTGGATGGATGGTTAAGAGATCTGATCTTTCTCGAGACACATCCTTTGTGCATGGTAATAATGATAGTAATAATAGTAAAGACGGCTGTGAAAAAAGCCTGCTGCAACTTTGTGTACGAACCCATTTGGCAAAAAAGTACAGAGATTTGATGAAGTTTTGAGTTAAAGAGTTTTTTGAGTTTGTTTTGTTTATACTTTGTATTGCATAAAATGCTTTATGTAAGAAGTGATAGAACTGAGCAAACACACGCATTCGCATAGGCCGCACATTACACAAACTGTCTCAGCATCAGCACTGAGTTATTCCTATTCCTATTTCTATTTCTCTCTATTCTATATGTGTGCATTATTTGGTTAGCTTTGCTTTGCCTTGCTTTCCTTTCTCCCACTCCGAGCCTGAGCGTCTGCGTCTGTGTTGGTGGGTGGATGGCAGTGGCAGTGGCAGAGGCAGAGGGCAGAACCAGAGAAGCGAAAAGCACGATGTTGTACCTCAGATCGCACGTGACAGCTGCGTAGGAAAGAGAAAAGGATTGTATGTCTTTAAGTTAGATTGTTCAACTATGAACGAGACAGCCCTGACTTTGAGAAGAAAAAGAATGAGCACCAACTGGGTAAATCTCATACAAAAGATCTTCAATACGGTTCCAGTTGTGCCCACAACATCTGCGTACTACTACTACATGTAGTATGCGTATGATATCTTCCTTTACTCTTGATTTTGAACCCAAGAGGGAAATTTCGTAAACTTTATTTGTTATACCATACTATTTTCTCATAAATAAATAAATCAATAAAAAAGATGCTACCCTACTCTTCTCTTCATTCATTCTTCTTCATATCATATTGCCAACTAGTCAAACACCCAGTTTGAAGACGTTAAACAAGAGAGGAAGAAGACGATAAATTTCATCAACAAGTCAATTAACCATTTTAATTACTTGGGATATATAAATATTCTTATTTTAAATTATACTTAACATCAATACAACTATACAATTCATATAGTTTAGTTTAATAATAATAAAATGTAGTTTATGAATATTATCATTTCGAAATTATAAGGAACATAATGTGATCATGTCTTTGTTACTAAATCATATTAAATAGGTCAATGTTAATGCGCCTCAAATATAAGTAGAACTTTGATAAATACAAATTGAATTATAATCTTAACGCATAACATAAGAATATATATTAAAGACTTAAAAATTATATATACTCTATTATGATAATAATTAAAATATTTAAAAGATTATATTTAATTAATATATTTTGTTATATTTTATAATAAAAAATATAAATTTATAGATATAATCTTAACACATATTATGATTACCCAAAATTATCATGGGTTGGTCGAGGGTTTTTGGATCAGGCACTATGAAACACTGTCTCAAATTTTGTTAAAAAAATTATAAATTTTTAAAATTTATTTATTTTTTATTTTAATTTCCTTAAGTTGATTATTTTTTATAATTTTTTAAAATTAAAATAATAAATATTAATTTTATCATTCAATTATATCCATTTAAAATATAAAGTTACGGTATAAATTTTATATTATTTGGGATAGAAAATTAGGATTTCGAAGTTACTGCATTACTAGTAAAGTTTTTTAAAGTTAAGCCATTAGCGTATTTTACGTACGGTTCTCAACTGTAGCAGATGGGCTGAGGCTGATCGCAGGCAGTCAGAAAATGTACAGCCACACACACTCGAGTAGCGTGAGCACTCTTCTCAATATTCTCTCTGGTCCTACGCTTCTGAGGGTCCCAAATCTCTGTAGGGAAAGGGTCCCACATGAGAAGACAAGTCATCGCAACTTCGATGTATTCCCGCTCTTTCCAAAGAGCTAACGGTTACCTTTTTTATTTTTTTATTTTTTTAAATACCTGAAAGTGACGTGTCAAGTTGGCGGAATATGTTAGAAATTTTACGCGCTTCAAAATTAACGTGAACCGTTGTGCGTGTTGCTCCTCAATAGAATGGACAATCATTGTAGGTTGGGTTTCTAGTGTTACTCATTTGTGACGATTAACTTACGTGTACAAGGTCGCACGTGTAGTCCTTGGAGTGCCGTTCTTTTGGCCATGTCCGCAATCCGGATCTAACCCGGTTCATGACAACTAGGGGTAGTGACAATTCTGTGGGATATTTATTCATGTTTTGTTAAAGTATATGAAATTTTGATGAATACGGATATGATATCTAATTATTGTATCCAGATTCAAAATACAAATAAGAGATTTAATATTATTAAATGTATTACCCATTTAATAAAAGTATATTAATCTTAACATATTTAATCCATCT
>JANLJB010001330.1:0-13405 GCA_026212285.1 Bursera cuneata | reverse complement strand
GAGTGTTTTCCTTAAGCCCCACATCAACTGACCACCTAAGGCCTAACACTACAATCACATCAACAATGTTTTTCTTAGGGCCCATATCAACTGGCCACCTAAGGCCTAACACTATATATCACATCAAGATTCTTCCACCCCATTTCCTTTGACATGTCAGGATTCACATTCACAATATCATTTCTCTTCTCAAATTCATCATCCACCTCTCATCCATACCCAAGTATCTATTTCTAACTCCAATTACAACATTATTGGTTATATGATCATTTCTAAATTCAATTAGCAAATACTCACATAATACACATAACCATATGTTTAATGCGTTTAAACCCATACATGAGTGTCACTAGCCAAGACCATACCCAATTCCACGCCAAAACCCCAAAATCACATGACTTACAATTTCATCACACACAAATGCTTCAAATCTTTACTTCCTATTCCAAATACGCAATAAATTTCGTAAATCTCACAACAAATTCACACACAAGCTTCAATCTAACTAACCCCAAGTGGTATAACCCCAAATCTAACAAAACTATCTTCACACTCACAAAGTACATCAATTAAATAGAATAGAGATGAGTTGAGGTGATATCCCTACCTTGGATTGAAAGAACACAGAGTCTCTTGCTTTTCTCTCTCTTCTTTCTCTTCTTCTCTTTCTCTTTTCTCTTCTCTTTTCACTCTCTTCTCCCGTTCCTTTTTATGTTATTGAACCCTAAAATGAAGTAGGTTTATATAGTTTTGAGAAAATGGGACACAAATGTCATTTTGAAATGTTAAAATGCCATGAAATCTCATTTTGATGCCGCGGCGCCAACCTTATCCACGCCTAGGCACGGACTTTCTGCCCGAATCACGCCATGGCACGGATTTAAACCATGCCGTGNGCGTAGTTTCTCTGCCTGGAGAAAATAAGTTCAAAATTTGTAAAAGTCATCAAACAAAAGTTGTAGCTCTGTCTCTTATCTTTCTAATTCCACTTGAATCACCTTATTTCGATAGTGGAGGAAAAAGTTATGACCAATTTACTCAAAGGTGCTCATGTAGAAAACTCAAATTAGTTTGTTGAGTTACTTTCCCATTTTCTTCACATTTTGCCTTTTCTTTTGCTTGATTAATTTTTCATCTACACTCTCAACTAACATATCTTACATNTAACATGTTTAAATATTCATTATAAATAAATAAAAAAAGTTACCAGATGTTACATGTTGCATCCTACATAATTATTTAATAGGTGTGGATCCTAATGAAAACCTTATTTGGAAAGTGGATAGGAAGATTCTAATGAGATGGAAGAAAGTGATGAAGTAGATGATACTCCTATAAATGTAGATAAAATGGATGCTTATGTTTGTCAAAATTCAATGAGCGTTGATGAAGATGCTGCTAGAATTTATGATAGATACTTTAGCTGTTGAAATGTGGAGGGATTATTGTGTAATGAATTCAGTGAGATAGAATCTTTTGTTGTAAACTATTAGTATCATTTCTTTTTTTTTTTCTTTCTTTCTTTCCTACTTTGAACATTAGTTAAGTTGAGAACTTGTTTATTTTCTTGTTATATCTGTTATGACTATTACTTTTGTTGCATGTTTGAAATCTTGTTTTTATACTTTTGTATTAGTATATGTATGTAGTGTAAATTGTTTTGATGCTAATGTGTGTTTTGTTATTATTTGTTGTTATTTTTTATGTATTGCAGTGATCATCTATGGGGAAAAAAAAATAATGATACTAATAAAAGTATCAGATTTATATGGATACAATAAATGGATGATCATCTTATTGATGCATTGCATACACAACATGCTAAAGGAAATACGAGATGGAAATTTTACATCAAAAGCATATGAGAATATTGTTATAGAATTTTTGTGAAAAACTTGGTATGAATATTGACAATGACAAAGTAAACAATCGTATGAAAGTCTTAAAACTAATTTTAGTGAATGTTATGAATTACTCAACAAGGGTGGTCGGGTTTGCTTGGAACCCAGCAACAAAACTTTGGAGTGCTGAACCTGAAGTTTGGGATCATTTGCTGGAGGTATTTCAATTCTATACCTTTATTATATTTTTAACTATTGAAACATATGCCTTTATATTTGTATATTGCTTAATATAATTTAAATTTTTTTTTTTTTGACCGAAACAGGCAAATCCTTACGCAAAAAAAATGGCACAACACACCTATTGTTAACTATGAGAAATTGATTGAGTTTTTTTTGCAAAAGATAGGGCAACAGGTGTCGGTGCAGAAACTGCTAAAGAGAAACATGAACGATGAGAAAAGTGGAATTGGTGATGATTATGACACTATTGAAGGCATCAATCAACTATTCTCACAAAATGAAGCCACTTTAGAGAGCTTTGATCGCGTGGATGATTACCTAGAGAAAATGATATCTCCAATATCTACTCAAGTATCCACCCAAGTGCTCGGTTGAAACGTAAAAAAACAAAGGTTCCAATGTTGAGGATAATGCTGATGAGATGATTAAAGTAGTTCAATTTATTGTTGAAGCCATAAAAGAGGGAAATACTATACTTGATAAAAATCTCAAGCACAAGTATATATAGAACAAGAACTGTAAAATGATTTGCAGGTCATGGGACTTCCACAACCTATGCTAACAAATGCTTACCTTTATCTTGTTGAAAATCCTAGTAAGAGAAGGGTATTTTTTTGTTGTCCATTTGAGGGTCGCAAAGATCTTTTAGAGAGGATGATAGATGGTCATGCTAATCATTGAATAGTATGTATGTCAATTATTGCGTTAAATAGCACTTACCCCCCAGATTTTTGGGGGGTAAGTGTTAGTTTTAGAGAAACCAGTATTAATTTTTGGGAGATAAGTGTTAGTTTAACAAAAATTTGGGGTAAAATATTTTCTCAAGATTTAGTTGGGGACTTAAAGAAATTTCCCTTATTATAACTGTTATTCTTCCCTTCTTTTTTCTTTTTTTTCATCTCCTTTCTTTTTCTTTCCCTCATTCGATCCGAACATAGTGTTAGAAACTTAACTAACCACCATCCAACTATCCATTGATATAGACATGAAAATTGAAAAAAAAAAATTTTTTGAATAATCCAAATTTAAGAAATAACTTTTTCTAAAAAAATTAAAACAAAGAATGAAGATCTCTTTCATTGAAGTGATGGGACGGGCGAAGCTAGAATTTCAATACAGGGAGACCATAATATATATTAGTTTTTAATGATACAAAATTGATTAATTGTAATAAAATATATAAACAAAATGCACAAAATGATAAAATTAATTTCTACTGTGATTTTTTAATTAATTCACTTTTCCTATATGCGCCCAAATCTCAGACGTGGCCTTTTCTCCAGTTTTAATCCGCCATGGCGCTTAAACATCTGCAACCAAACTAACTTGTTTGGACCACGTTTCAACGGCTTCGGTCTTCTCAACCCTTTCACAAGTGGTGCATGAAAATCATGATAATTAGGTTGACGCTTAGGAGATTTTCTCCAGTACTTGTCAATTTTTTTGTTTTTATGATGAAAGATGTTGTGTAAGTGCTCCCATGTTGACTTCTTCTGACGTACCTTCCAGCGAGGACCATCATCGTCATCGTCATTGTAGTGACGGTGGCGGTAGTGGTGGTGGTGATGGTGGTGGTGGTGATGAAGGATGAGCCTTAACTTGTTTCTGAACCTCCTCAACCGGCCTTTGGTTGTAATATTGGAGTCTGACCCTAAGCTGGTGCTGCTGCTGCTGCTTTTTCTTGTTCTGGTGGGAAATGAGGTACTCTCACTCTCACTCTCACTGTCACTGTCAGTGATGCTAGTCGTTTGGTGAGTTGTGGAGGTCGATAAACTGGCAGTCTCCAGTGATCGAAGATCCTGATCTAGCAAAGTAGGGCTTATGAATGGTCTAGATACACTTTTGACGGTCGGTAATGGCTTTGCCTTTGACCCATGAACACAACATTTAGACTTAGACAACGTGGGAACAGGCCGCCTACGGATGCTGGCGTTTACATTCTGCTTCTGCCGGGACTTTCTATTATTATTTGACCTAACCGAAAAGCAGAACCATAGCAAATCCAAAATCCCAGAATCAATCCTTCTGATCGCATTCGCCACCTCTCTTGAGAAGGAATTAGTATTATATCTCAAAACACTACACTTGGACCAATCACTGAATTCTTCTGCTTTAGCATCAGCAATCATCTGTTAAATTACCATGTCCAGGAGTGTCATACATGATTATGTCATGAAATTGAAAAACATATTTATATGTATACTCATATACCTTTGAACTACTCTCCAAAGCCTCCTCAGTGGCTCCATCTAGCAGATTCTTCAATATAAGCCTTGCTCTCTCATCCAAATGCTACCCATACAGAGATATATTATTATAAATTAACAATATAATATAACTATTGAGATAAAATGAAAACTTACAGTTTCTGTTTCATCTTGGAGGAGAACATATAATTGTCTCAAGCCTTGGAGATGATCAGCTTGTATATCCATATTCTCGCCTCCAAAAATCTACTCAACCTTCCAACCAAAACAATTTATTCATGGTTTGGATTAAATAAGGACCAGAGATAAAAAAGATTACATCAAAAGAATTTCAAGAACCCGTCTAAAGAAATTAATTTGTAGAAATCATTTTTGGCTTTCTGCAATTATTTTTATTAAGAGAAGAGGGGTCACCTGAAACATATATATCATCTTTATACTCGAATGTACAGATTATATTCGTTTTCAAAAATTAATACATTGTTTAAGATGTTTCATCAGTTTAAATATGTTTTCAGTTTGACAGAAAACATCGGAAGTTTTGAAAATGGTGTTCATGAAATTTAACATTCGAATGGCAATTTTTTATTTTAAAATTTATGCTTTTAAAAGAACAAAAAAAAGAAAGCAAAAACTTCAGTAAGAAACACACAGGAATTTTTATTTCAATCTAGACTTACATGAATTCACCTAATCTTTCAAAAAGAAACTAATAATACAAAAAAAGAGTTATATGATCTAACCTCATAAGATGATGCAGAGAAGGAATGCATTTAGCCCTTGTTCTTTAAAACCCTGATTCCCACGTCGATGAGTTTGAAAAATTAGTCTTGTGAAAGGCCACCTCGACCAACTACATGTATTATGAGTTTAGACATTTGAAACAGTGCAACGATTATTTTCATAACCGTCCTAGAGTTTTTCATAATATTCAAAAGTTTTGGGTAACTTTGAAATTAATTACATTTACTTTTTTTTTTGTTAATTTGGTCCAATTTCTAAAATTTATTATGACTAAGACTTAAAAATTGTAATTATAAAATGATAGAGATTATACTAAGTTTTTAATTAATAAATGTTATTTCGATCACCGTTAAATTTCAAAGTCATCTTTGATGTTTGGTGATCGATACATTGGTCCTACCCTAATGAATGTTTATGGTCGACGCAGCGCAGCTTACTAACATTAGAGTGGTGCAGTCTGATCCCTTAATACTGCCACGTGGTCGAATTAAAAAAAATAAAAAAATAAAAAAGCTAAAGCATAAACCCTAGCAAGCGAAGTGGCGTCTCATCTCCTTCTCCGCGTTTCAAAGCCGCAAGAAGAAGAAGAAGAATATTTATTTATCAAATCTCTCTCTCTCGCTGGCTCTATTTCTCCTTAGACAAAACTCACCGCTTGTTCACTGCAATGCTCGTTGTCGCTCGTCAGTCTTCTTGAATCACAGGTGCTTCATTTACTTCTTCAATTTCAATTTAATTTCCCTTTATTATTTAGTTTGGATTGAAACTGTTGGTAGAATTGAAGTCAGCTCAGCTTAGGAGGGATTTTGAATATGATAACTCAGATTTTATTCATTTTAAGTGTGTTTTAGCATTTGAGCTAGTAAATGAAGAATTAAACTTTTGTCTTTTTTTTTTTTTTTTTTTTAAGTGTATNTTAAGTGTGTTTTAGCATTTGAGCTAGTAAATGAAGAATTAAACTTTTGTCTTTTTTTTTTTTTTTTTTAAGTGTATGGTACATCTGGGAACAGAACAGTTCAGTTGGTCTTAGGATTTTGTTTGGTTGTATTTGTTTTCAATACAGGTTTTCTCGGCTTCACGAAATGGCGGCAGATGCGGGTAAAAGTTTTGCTAGGAGAGATCGTCTGTTGGAAATTGAGGCAAAGGTTAGGACTTGGTGGGAGGAAGCTGATGTTTTTAAAGCGGAAGCATGTGAAAGGCCTCCTGAACAAGGTGAAAAGTTCTTTGGAAACTTTCCGTTTCCTTACATGAATGGATATTTGCATCTGGGACATGCATTCTCGCTTTCCAAGCTTGAATTTGCTGCAGCTTATCATCGACTAAGAGGTGCCAATGTTCTCTTGCCGTTTGGTTTCCACTGCACTGGCATGCCTATTAAGGCGTCTGCTGATAAACTTGCACGGGAAATTAAGATGTTTGGCGAACCGCCTGTGTTTCCGAAAGAAGTGGAAGAGCAGGAAGATCTGCAGCCAGCACCTGAGGATGTAAATGAAGGTGCGCCGCCGGATAAATTTAAGGGCAAGAAGTCAAAGGCTGCAGCAAAATCTGGTGGGCAGGTGTTCCAATGGGAGATAATGAGAAGTTTTGGACTTTCTGATGGTGACATATCTGAATTTCAGGACCCAGAAAAATGGCTCAAATATTTTCCTCCCTTAGCGAAGGAAGACCTGCGAGCTTTTGGCTTGGGCTGTGACTGGAGGCGCTCATTTGTCACTACAGAGATAAACCCATTTTTTGATTCCTTTGTGAAGTGGCAGATGAGGAAGCTAAAAGCCATGGGTAAGATCATTAAAGATGTGAGATATACAATATACTCTCCCTTGGATGACCAGCCATGTGCAGATCATGATAGGGCAACTGGCGAAGGAGTTCAGCCCCAGGATTATACTCTTATCAAGATGGAGGTGTTGCCCCCTTTCCCTGATAAATTTAATCCAATAAAGGGTAAAAAAGTATTCCTGGTTGCTGCTACATTGAGACCGGAGACCATGTATGGGCAGACAAATGCATGGGTATTGCCAGATGGGAAATATGGAGCATTTGCAATAAATGAAACTGATGTGTTTATTCTCACAGAGAGAGCAGCCCGTAATCTTGCCTATCAGAATTTTTCTATTATTCCAAAGAAGACTACTTGCTTGGTTGAGTTAACTGGTCTTGATTTGATTGGCCTTCCTTTAAACTCTCCTCTTTCAGTTAACAAGGTTATATATGCTCTTCCTATGTTGACTATTCTAACAGATAAAGGTACAGGGATTGTGACCAGTGTTCCTAGTGATGCCCCTGATGATTATATGGCACTGCATGATTTGAAAGCAAAACCAGCTTTGAGGACAAAGTTTGGTGTGAAGGATGAGTGGATATTACCCTTTGAGATTTTACCCATAATCAACATTCCTGAATTTGGAGATAAATCTGCTGAAAAGGTTTGCTTGGATCTAAAAATCAAAAGCCAGAATGAGAAAGATAAGCTTGCAGAAGCGAAGAGGTTGACATACTTGAGAGGATTCACAGAGGGAACAATGCTTGTTGGGGAATATGCTGGAAGAAAGGTCCAGGAAGCTAAGCCATTGATTAGGAGCAGGCTTATAGAAACAGGCCAGGCAATTATGTATAGCGAGCCCGAAAAGCGGGTCATGTCAAGGTCAGGAGATGAATGTGTTGTGGCTCTTACGGACCAATGGTACATCACATATGGGGAAACAGAATGGAAGAAACTGGCGGAGGAGTGCTTATCTAACATGAATCTCTACTCTGATGAGACACGACATGGCTTTGAGCACACTTTAAGCTGGCTAAATCAGTGGGCTTGCTCACGATCTTTCGGACTAGGAACTCGCATTCCATGGGATCCGCAGTTCCTTGTTGAGTCATTATCTGATTCTACCATTTACATGGCTTACTACACAGTAGCTCATCTGTTGCATGATGGAGATATTTATGGAAAAACTACTGGTGCAATAGAACCTGGGCAAATGACTGATGAAGTCTGGGATTTTATTTTCTGTGGTGGCTCATACCCCAAATCATCAGATATCCCATCATCTATTCTTAACAAGATGAAGCAGGAGTTTGAATATTGGTACCCATTTGATCTTCGAGTGTCTGGTAAGGACCTTATCCAAAATCATTTAACATTCTGCATCTATAATCATACGGCAATTTTGTCCAAGCACCACTGGCCTCGGGGATTTAGGTGTAATGGGCATATTATGCTCAATTCAGAAAAGATGTCCAAGTCCACTGGAAATTTTAGGACACTGAAACAGGCCATTGAGGAATTCTCTGCAGATGCCACAAGATATTCTCTAGCTGATGCTGGGGACGGTGTTGATGATGCAAATTTTGTATTTGACACTGCAAACACTGGAATCCTTCGACTCACTAAGGAGATATCATGGATGGAAGAGGTTCTGGCTGCAGAATCTTCTCTGAGAACTGGTCCACCATCGACTTATGCTGATCGTGTTTTTGAAAATGAGATAAACATTGCTGTCAAAATGACTGAACTGCATTATGCAAACTGCATGTTTCGGGAGGCTCTCAAAACTGGCTTTTATGATCTTCAAGCTGCTAGGGATGAATATAGATTCTCTTGTGGCACTGCAGGTTTGAACCGTGATTTGATATGGCGTTTTATGGATGTGCAGACTCGGCTTATTACTCCAATCTGTCCACACTATGCGGAGTATGTTTGGAAGGAGCTTTTGAAGAAGGATGGCTTTGCAGTGAAAGCAGGTTGGCCTACAGCTGACACCCCTGACCTGACCCTCAAGAGCGCCAATAGGTATTTGCAAGATTCAATTGTTTTAATGAGAAAGCTTCTTCAGAAGCAAATTCTGGGTTCGAAAAAAGCCAACAAGAAGGGGGCTCCTGTAACTACACTGACTGAGGACAAGTTAAAAGGCTTGGTATATGTGAATGAGCAATTTGATGGATGGAAAGCAGAGTGTTTGAAGATACTACAAAGCAAATTTGACAGTAAGACCTGTAGCTTTGCTCCGGATGCGGAGATCATGGAGGCATTACAAAAGAGCACTCTTGGTCAGGCGACAAACTTTAAACAGACCCAAAAGCTTTGTATGCCTTTCTTGAGGTTTAAGAAGGATGAAACACTTAAAATTGGCCCTCAGGCCTTGGATTTGAAGCTGCCATTTGGAGAGATTGAGGTCCTTCAGGAGAACTTGGACTTGATTAAGAGGCAGCTTGGTCTTGAAGAGGTGGAAATATTATCTGCTACTGATGCCGATGCTCTTGTCAAAGCTGGTTCTCTTGCTTCACTTCTAAGCCAGAATCCTCCTTCCCCAGGAAATCCAACTGCAATTTTCTTGACAAGGTAAGGTAAGAGAACTCTTTGTTGAATGTGTGCTGAGATTTCTTTTATTATTATCATCAACACTAATGGGTTGTGCTTTTTCCTGTATTGACAAAATAATCTTTATATATATTGTGTTGAGATGATTCCATTCATATGATTATTTTTTTCCACACAAATCCACACACATATAGAAAGTTATCTTTTCACCTGATTTCGGGTTATAGTGAATAAAAGATTTTTATCTTTTCTTTTTATGGTAAGAAGTTATAACGGAAATACTTTCATTTGTAATGCTCCATAATGGATTTTGTTTATTTATTTAATTTTTTAAATTCTTCTCAAGAATAGTTTTAAACTTGGCCGGTTGAGCCAGGGAACACAAAGAAGCAGCAAGGAGTCAATAGAGTGATAAAATTTATTTTATTTAATTTACATCTAACACCAAATTAATCATGGATTTATTTTTGCTTAATTGATTTTGGACGAAGAACTGATATTATAGGAAAATGAAAATAAGGACTTTATGATTTCCTGTTCCTGTTTTGTTAATTAATTTAGTCTTATTTTACTTGTTCAAAACAACTTTACAAGATGGCAAGTTAAATAAGTAAAAGAAAATACAAGGAATAGTACAAGTGTCAATGGTGAATATGATAAGAAAATTAGTGATGCAAATTAAAGCTATCACTGCAGCTAAATATGCTCGGTGTAATATATTAAAGGCATACGATTCCTTGAAAATTAAAGAAGAGATTAATTGAAATTTAAAATGCAACCAAGTGTAAAATTACTAAATAAAAAAATTTAAGACTATTAACTTGAGAAACTAAATTAGTTTACAGTAAAATAAATTAGAAGAAAATTGAAGGTAACTAAACTACATCATAATTTAACACTAGCTAAGACTATACTTGAGCAGCAATCTTGTTTAATTTTTTCACAATAATGTATCATGCTTATAAAGAATGTAATGCAAATAATAGTCTACATTTAATTTGTCAATATGTATCACATAAATGATAGGATAATGTATGAAAGGAGGATAGAAAAACTTTAACCCGGCATGTATAGACTGAATGTCACACCATTTCTTTTTTATTAACTTAAACTATTGAATAGTTTTAATATTATAAGTAGATTTTTTTGCTATTTTGTCTATTATCCTTTTTTAGAGTTGTTCTCTTATTTACTACATAGATGTTTTTAAACCCTCTTCTGGTCTTTATTTCTAGTTTGATCTATATGATTTGAAGTTAGGATTAAATTTCAATATATATTACTTTAAATTCTTATTAAAAAGCTAGGTTAATTAATATTAATTGTAGTGAAAGACCAACTAATGATTCTTCGATTTATTAAATAGCAAGTACTCGTAATTATTGCAAAAAGTAAAATAAAAAGGTAATATCCAACCCAATATTAATAAAATATCACAAATATATATATTATATTTTAAAAAAATTGTGGTCCTCAACATGCAGCTGATGTGGATGGAGATTTTGAGAGTTATGTATATTTAATTTTCAACTTTACATGAGGGAAAAAACCATAACACAAATACAATACGATATGTCGTCATCTCATGTATATGTATAAACGATAGTAAAACCTGCTGCAGGTAAAGAGTAAAGATTATGGTCAGGACCAGCTTCATGCATCAGGCTTCAGCAGGCATTTAATGACTAATAATTGCCATGATCAATTCCCAGCATATTTGTAACTGATAACTCATAACTAGTAAGTAAGTAACTCTTGATTCTTAGTTATTCCCAGCATTTGGTCATTTGGTTGTGGACTTGAGCCATTGAAGTTCAATTCTATTTATTTTTGAAATTTATAATCTTTGACAAAGTTTGGAAAGATTAAATTTTAGAAATGAGTTAAGTGCTCTATACTTAAGTTTTATTAAAATTCTAATTTCCCAATTGATATGGCTTTAATTAACAATTGTATGTAACACCTGCATGTGATACACAAACTAAGTTTTTTTTTTTTTATGATTCACATGACTCAGCAAACTCTAATTAGTATTTTTAAAAGCAAAAGCATAAAGTGAGATGATCTTGGATTTTTCACAAGTAGGAATATTGCAAGTCTATGTTGTCCTTATTTATTAGTATTATTGTGATGATGATGGCTTGATTTCAGTTGCCTCCTTTATGCTAATAGGTAGCGGAAGTGCTTCTTAGAAGTGATTTGAAAGAGATTTTCGTGACTGGAAAGCTTGCCATTTTGCTGTACTTTTACTTTTGTAGAAAGTCAAGTCATTGCTAAACAGTTGTGTTGTCAACGCTGGTATAAGTATACCATTTAATGCATGTTTACTACGAGGAAAACTGATGGTAAAAACAGAAACAATTGCTTGTTATTTGTGAAAGAAATTCGTGTCTGGTTATTACCTTTACTACTTTTTTTTTAATTAATTAATTTATTTTTATATAAACCGTTTTTGTTTTGTTTTGGATCTGATAAAAAATAATTTAGCAATTCATGAGTTGGTATAATGAATTAAATCTCATTCTCTGTTTAAATTGCTTGTACTCTGAATAATTAAGCCTAGAAGCTAATTATTTTACTATTAACATAACTTGAGTGATTTTGATATTTTAGGTGGCTTGTTTAATATTGTTTTTAAGAAGATTCTTTTGGATTGCTAACAATAAAAACTTTAAGCTATCAGCTAGATGATTAAAAATGTTTCTGAAAACATAATATTTATGTTTTTTCTCCCTCTTCCATGTTCTTTAATTGTCTTCTTTTTTAATTTTATTTATTTATCATTAACTTATAAGGATTTATAATAGGGTGAGGATTGTTTAATACCAATTTTTGCTGTGATTCATCTCATTTCATCTAATTATTGTTGAAATATAAAATTAAAAAGTTGTATTTAATAATTTTAATTTATCAATTATCCATTGAATTTTGTGAGATGAAGTGTTAGAAATTTGAAAATATAATGTCAAAAATTTATGTTAAAAGTTTGTAATTCACTAGAGTTTTGATTTCTACGAAGAATTCACTTTTCTTAATCTTTCATATCACAACTTTATTTTTTTTCTTGTTAAAAAAACAGTTTAAGATGCCTCTCTTGGATACATGACGCAGGTGCTATATTATTTTTAAGATAAAATAAATAAAGTTATAAAAAATTAATATTTAAGTTATATGGATATTTTTCTGTTATAATATTTAATGGCTTGGCATCTTTTGATTTTAATTTTATAATTTAAAGCTAGATTTAAGTTTATGATAATTGATTTTACGGTAAAATCAATGGTTGAGATTTAAAATTGAGAATAATGCATTGATACGACGAGATCAATAATCATAAATTTAGATTTTAAAAAATTTGTATCAAAATATTTTCTCTCTATATTTGTAAATAATTTTAACATGTACAACAAAACACACGTGATACTAATGGTTAAATTTATATGTTTTATTACGTAAAAAAGACTATATTAGAAAAATAATAAATATTTTGATTCAAGTTTGCCTTGATAAATTGTTCTTGTGAACTCTTGAGGTGGTTTTGAGGAATAGTCGTTATGAATAATATTGATACTGTTAGTCTCAAGGTAACAGCAAAAACGGCGCTGAAAATACTTGGCTAGGTCCCTACCCTTAGCAAGCAATTTGATCAAAGATTGGTAGAGAGCGAGGCTGACAGTACAAAAGGAGTCCCTGAATAAAGGGGTAAGGCTAAAAAGCTTTAAGTAGGCCGTTTGGCATTGCTACAAGGGCTGCTCGCCGTTATACGGCTTGGCTTCACTATCGGTCAGTCGGCCTAAAAAGTTGTATTCGGACCATACCAGAATGCCTATTTTCAAGTGCCAGAAGCTTCACCGCACAAAGCAAGCAAGACCTTTAGAGGCAATAAGAAAAAAGTGAATTGACAAATAAATGCTAGCCCTGTTTTAAAAATTTTCCTCAGGTTAGATGGCCTTTCAGGAATAACTCAAGCTATAATACGGAGAAATAAATGCTCATACGGCAGTTCCTGAATGCGCAAGATAGATAAAAATGGGGGATACATATACAGCAAATTT
>JANLJB010001327.1:0-15028 GCA_026212285.1 Bursera cuneata | reverse complement strand
GCTTACCAAGCTTATAACATACATAAGATCAGGTCCTGTGGCTGCCAAATACATCAAGCAGCCAACTATCTGTTTATACTCAGTTTCATCAACTTTAACTCCATTCTCATCCTTAGATAACTTGCATCTAGGAACAATAGGATTTTTAGAAAGATGCTTTCTCTCATTTCAAACCTGTTCAACACCTCCTTTGCATATTTTTTTTGACTAAGATAAATTCCATTTTTATTTTGAACTACCTCAACTCCAAGAAAATAATGCATCTTTCCTAAATCAGACATATCAAACTCCTTTTTCATGGATTCTTTAAATTCTTCAAACATATTCACATTACTCACATTACTACCAGTAAAGATGAGATCATCAACATACAAACTAATAATGAGAATATTACTTCCTCTACTTTGTTTCACAAACAAAGTATGTTCGTGTGGACATCTTTCAAAAGCTTGTTTGAAGAAGTAAGCTTCAATTCGACTATACCATCAGGTAAGGTGGTCAATTCCCAAGTATTATTTTTTCGATTGCTGCCATCTCTTGATCCATTGCTTTTCTCCAACGAGCACTTCTATTTGCTTCTTCAAATATGGCTGGATCAGCTACATCAACAAACAACACAAAATTAGTTATTTCTTCCTCTTCGGATAAACCTTCTCCACTCACAAAGTCTTCCATCCAAGGGGGTTGGCTCCTTATCCTTCCCGTTGTTTGTTGAATGTCAGATTGATTTCTTGTCCTCCCTACTTCTTGATCTTCCCCTAAAGACTAACTTGAACCTGATGAATTATTTGAGGCAGCGGTAGCTTCTCCCTTTTCATTTTTTGTTGTTTCCACACCTTCTTCTTCTTCACTTTGAGAGGCATCATCACTGCTTTCTTCTTCACTTTCTTCCCAATCTAACACATCTAGCTTTACTACTTCAACACTTCTTCCCCAATCCCAACATTTGTCTTCTTTAAATTCAACATCTCTACTGATTATAACTCGGTTTGTTAAAGGATCATAGAGACGATAAGCTTTGGATTCTGCACTCATTCCTAACATGACACACTTGATGCTTTTATCAACAAGTGTACATAGACATGAGCAAACACAACCAAAAATTTTGAAATAGTGAACTATTAGTTTGCAGCTACTCCAGAGTTCTTCGGGTGTCTTGTCTTTGACTGCTAATGTTGGACTTCGATTAAGAACATGGACTATCCAATTAACTGCTTCAGGCCAAAAACATTTTGGAACACTCTTCTCGGACAGCATGCTTCAAACCATATTCACGATGGTTCGATTTTTTCTCTCGGCCACTCCATTTTGTTGAGGGTTATAGGCTACTGTTAATCGTCTGTTTATGCCATATTTATTACAAAATGCATTAAACTCATGCGAGGTAAATTTTCCTTCCCTATCTGTTCGAATACCTTGAATGGAGCAACCTGTTTCTTTTTCAACAGAGCTTTTAAAGATTTTGAAAGCTTCAAATGCTTGAGACTTCTCAGACAGAAAAGAAACCCACACTTTTCGACTATAATCATCAATGAAAGTGATTACATACCTCTTTCCATTACTTGAAGCCGGTGTGATAGGTCCACATAGATCTGAATGTACCAATTATAGCTTGTGTGTAGCTTGCCACAAGCTTTTCTTTGGTATTGGTTTCCTGTGTTGCTTCCCTATCATGCAATCTTTGCATAGCTTACTTGGCAACATCATTACAGGTAACCCCTTTACCATCTCTTTTTGTTGCAAGGTCTTCAATCCCTTGAAATTGAGATGCCCATAGCGACAATGCCACAGATGTGTATTATCTTCAAAAACAGTTTGAAAGCAAGTTGAGATTGTAGGCATCTTGGTCATTAGAATAACAAACATTCTATTGGTCGACATAGTAGTTTGCATGATTAGCCCTTTCCTTGGATGATAAACTCTACACACCCCATCTTTAATTAATATGGCAGCTCCCTTTTCTTGCAATTGTCCGATGCTTAGGAGATTATTTTTTAATTCTGGCACATAATACACATCTGTGATGGCTTGTGTAATTCCATTGACATGAAATGTGACATTGCCCCTACCGATTACGGCCATCTTTGTGTCATTTCCAAGCTTCACTGATGGCCGAAATTGATCATCAATATCAGTGAACCATTCCTTGTTTCCACTAATGTGATTACTGCATCCTGAGTCGAGAAACCAACATTTGTTTCTCTTATCATCATTGAAGTCGACATGTGCCATCAAGAGCATTTCTTCACTATCAACTAATTCTGCATAATTGGCACCTCGTTCCCATTTAGGACATTCATATTGAAGATGTCCTAATTTGTAACAATTGTAGCATTCCACTAAAGCTTTGTTGAATGGTTGTCTACCTCTTCCTCTTCCTTTACCTTGAAAGCCTCCTCTTCATCTGCCCTTTGCTCTACTTCTGTCTTCATATGCCACCTTAAGAACCTGCTCTTCTATCGAAGGAGTTTGCATTCTTTGCTTATGAACAAGCAAACTACTCTGAAGCTCATCGATGCTCATGGTGGTAAGATTGTGAGATTCTTCGATAGAGCAAACTACATAGTTGAATTTTGAAGTCATTGATCTTAAAATCTTCTCGATGATCACAATTGGCTCCATGTTTTCACCCTAAGCTTTCATCTTATTGGCAATGGTTAATGTCCGAGAAAAGTATTGATCTGCAGTTTCTCCTCCCTTCATCTGCAGTATCTCAATTTCTCTGCGAAGTGCTTGCAACTAAGCTCGTTTCACCTTTGTAGATCCTTGATACTTCTGCTTCATTGACTCCCAAATGCTCTTAGATGTCTCCTTGTTGAGGATAGTTTCAATTATGGTTCTGTCAATAGCTTGAAACAAATAATTCTTCACTTTTAAATCCTTCAGTTTTGCCTCTTCAATGGCTTTCCGTTCTGCTGCTGTAGATTGAACTCCATCTGTAATTGTGGGAATGCCAATTTCAATCAAGCTCCGATATTCCTTCGATCTCAGAAAGTTCTCCATCAACATTGACCAATGGTCATAAAAACCCAAACCGAGGTATGGCAGGTTGAATAAAGCTGCTCTCTGTTGCCATAACAAAAAACTCTTTTAGAATATTCTCTTGACACTCGTACTTGTGTTTCACACTTTTAATCTCAATCTCACTCGTGTTTCACTCTTCTTCAATCTCAATCTCACTAAGGAAGCTGCAGTTCCTTAGGCTCTGATACCAAATATGTTGAGTGAAAGAAATTTAGCACACAACTCTACAAGAATTGTAGAATAATTCTTATATTGATTCAGAAGCAAATCAGTTGGCTTATATAGCCTTACAAAAAGAAAAAAAAAAACTAAAAAACAAATCTTCCACTTTTAGCTCTAACAGATCGTGGATCATGGAGAAGAAACAATCAAACTAATATCTACTTTCCTAATAAATAAGAATTATTAAAAACAAACTCTAATGACTCAACAATTTTTTCTTGAATGTGTTGCAATTACCAAAAGCTCTTAAGATGGTTATCTATCTAAAAGCACTTTTATTGAAACAAGGCATCCATGAGTAGTTCATTTTCTGAACCAATTGCATGCTAGAAAAGGTTCCCGATCCACTCTCTTATTGTTTCCCCCCTTTTTTATTTTCCTCCAATTATTAGTTTTGCTTCTTTTCAGTTCACATTGAGGTAAGATCATCTTTATTCTTAGCATAAACAAAACTTTTTTTTTACGAGTTGAAATTGAATCAAAGATCTCTTCTTTTAAAAGTCAAAAGTTGGTAATTGAATTGCCTCCAAAGCTTGATCTCTCCTTTATAAGTCTTTATCTTCCTTTAAAAAATAAAAAAAAATAAAAAATAAACGCCTTTTATTTGATTTGCGCACACTTTTTTTTTTAAGAATTATAATATGACTTTTGAATCATTTAATCAGAATAGTTTGAATATTGATATTTTTTCAGTTGTTTTTGACTAATCTTACCTTTTTTTTTTTAATTATTTATCTAAAATGTCGGCATAAGATTTAAATACTGTAACTCTTTTTAAACAATTAGGTAATACAGTTCTTACTGTCAAGATTTGATTTAATATAAGAAATTACTAGACCCTACAACGTTACATGCAAAATACAATATCAACCATTTAAATATTTTATAGAATAATTATTAATTTTATATAAAAATAGCATATTGCCATTAATATTTAAGTTTTCATAAACCCCTAAAACGTAAAGTTATAATTTAAAGTCCAACTATTTTTAGACTCGATCACTTGAATCATTCATTCCTATAAATAAATAAAATTTTCTTCTCAAATTATGTATATTACAATCTTAAATTAATTTACGAGGTAATATTCCTTTTTGATATATTTCTGTTCACAGTGTTGGCTTGTTGGTTTGGTCAGCAATTCAGCATAAAATCACAGTCTCTGATGTATCTGGCAGTCGTTATAATCTAGGTACTGTAGTCGGGACTTTATCGTCAGATCAGATGGGGACGCGAAAGTTAAAACGGCGTCGTTGCTAAAAGCGGGTTCCCAGATATGCAGTTAATAACCGTCGGATTAGAAGTCAAAGATCAAATGAACAGAGTAAAAGTTAGAAAGAATAAGCATGGGTGTAGAGAATGGAGAACCACCTTATTATTTAGATTTAGTAAGAGGATGGCGTGTTTGGTCAGGTGCGTCAACGGTCTTACCGACAGCTTTTAATCACTGTTTTCTTTTTGCAGAGTTAAAATTGGATTTTTCCACAAATCTTTCTTTCTTAATTCTTGTATTTTTCCGACTCCTCTTTCTAAAGCTCACGTGATCTGGGCGCTCCCTTTCTTTTTATTTTTTATTTTCTCATTTTTACACTAATATTGATGACATCATTTCAAATAAATTTCGACGTACGCCTGTTTGGGTACGTTTCATTTCCCTACACAAAGAAAATGGGAGATGAAAACTTTTTTTTTTTTTTTTTTTTCATTTNAAAATGGGAGATGAAAACTTTTTTTTTTTTTTTTTCATTTCTCCAAATATAATAACATTAAAATAAAACTATTGTTTAATAATTTGTCTAAGAATACTATTCATAACTAAAATTATTAATAGATTGTCTTATGGTTTATGATATTATTATGATATATGTTTAGATTTCAAAAAAATGTATATTCTTATTGTCCAATGAAATTATGTCACATTAAATAATTAGATTATATGTAATTTTATTATTTTAAAAAAGGGTAAGACTATTGTGACTTAATTTCATATACTTTTTGATAGCCATTGATTTACTACAATTTATAGGTAGGAAATATAAGTTAAAAAATAATTTTTTATACCAATTCAGCAACTCTTTCCACAATTAGATAAAAAAATAAATGATTATTTAGAAATGTATGAAATTAAGTAAAAAAATTAAATCATAATAACTTGAACAATTAAAAATGTTATGAAATTGTTAAGAAACTGTTTTTGAAATAATATTAAATATAATTCTATGCATTAACCAATTTCATATAACTTAAATTGACAAAATATTATTGGATATATAAAAAAGGATAGTAAACAAAGTATGTTATAACGAATGAGATGATAGTTATTCATCTAATAAAATAATACCATATTAGGTTATATTATATTATATAAATTGTTTCTATATTCGGATTTATTCATATTAAAAATTAGTTTAAATTTACTTTAAACTCTAAAAATGGAAAAAAAGAAAAAAAGAAAGTTATTTTCTCTAATTTTAAATGTGAAAACTTGTTTCAATACTATAGTTAATATTCTTTCTTATATTAATATACTAAGGTACATTTTTTTAAAAAAAAAATTGTTATTGGTATTGTATTAAATCCAAATAGTTTTAAAGTTATAAGAAAAGGACAAAACAAAAACACTAAAGAATCATTTGCAATTTCAGTAACATTAAAATGGTTTCAAAAAGGCAAAAAATATTATAAACTATTTTTATATTTTACAAGGTTAAAAATTTAAAATAGATTAGAGATATGTTGAATATATTATATGGCCAACCACAAATTTGACTTTTGTTATGGCCATACATGTCAGTATCAAATATGATGAAAATTTATGATACTGCTTTAGATATTTCCAATATTTATAATGAAAAATACCAACAAGTTTGAGTAAATCTCTATTTTACCTCTTTAATTTGTAAATCTTTGATTGAATTTACATAATTAAGCGAAACTCAATTAATTTTTTTAATTATTTTTTACCCAAAAAAATTATAGCTTAATTATGTAGAACAATCTCTTAAATTATATTTTTCTTTGAATCGTGTTACACTTGGGAACTACTCGTATAAATATAAACTAATTCGTACAAATTGTGTGATATTATTATATTATTATCATATCATCAATTTTAATTAATATTATTAAATTTTTTAAATTTACACCTTCAATTGGAGTTTCTCTATTTTAGTAATAACATTAATTAAGAGGCGATTTTAGATTTTTTTTTTAAATTTGGATTAAGATTTCCAATTAATGACTTTGTGAAGTAATAAGTTTTTTTTTGGTTCTAAAATTTTAATGGTCAATCTACTAAATATGTAAAAACATTATAATTTACTTAAAATAATAGATCTAAACAAAATTTAAAAATGATTTAAAAGTTTAGTATATGATTGTAGAAGATTTAATATTTTGATATTACTTAAAAATAGACTTTTAAAACAAAAAGGAGTAACTTTTTTTTTGTTTTAAGGTTATATTTATAAAAACATTTCAAGCTTATCTTAGTTGTATAATTAATGATTTCATTAAAAAATTTATTTTTATAAATAAAAGCGTGGGCAGGTACGTTTGATTTATGACTCGGGAATGGTGTAGTGTGTAAATAAACATGGGTGTCCCATCAATCAAAAGAAAGGGAGGGAGTGCCCAAATCAAATAGCTTTAAAAGAAATGATAATTAATTATTATAATGAGAAAGGAATTAAAATTCGGATTGATTCCTATTATGTTGAGAAACGTAAGTTAGGGATTTGAACTTTTTCTTAACAATAAATAATAATAATAATAATAATAAAAAAAAATACAAAAATAAAAGCATTATTTTATGGCGGGTTTATAGCTTTAACAGCAAAGCACAGTTTGACTATATTTTTAATCCAAGTAAAGTTGTTTTGTGGACTTCTAAAACCGCCTTATTATTACGCCTCTTTTAACAATAACCTAGACTACTCTATGCCATTTTACCGTTTTACCCTCCATTTTATATAATGTAAAAGAACTCACCCACGCGATGTATGAGTACCAGACCTATTTTAGAAATTAATTTATTTTATACAAATTTAAATATAGTAAAATTTCATGAGATTGAATAAAATTAAAATGGTTATGTACTTTAAAAACAAACTCGATTGAGATATTGATGTATTGAAATGAGAAATTCATGTGAATATAATATTCTAATTTGATTAAAAGTTAAATAAATTTAATAGAATCCATCAATTAATTTAGGGTTCTGACATATTTGGAATAATTATAAAAATATAATAATGGTTATAATTTAGGCAAATTAAAATAGATATCGATGATCAGAAAAGGGGTAGAAGGGGTAATTTGGTTTTTGGGGGAATGGAGGGTATTATAGTAAATTGAGAGTAAGGGGGAGTTCAGACATACAAGAAAAAGAGGAGTTTTCGCAGTGTTTCTTTTTCTTCTCCATTAATGGAGGGAAGTTCATAAAATTTATCACCAACTCAACACAGCACAAACAAAGTTCAAAAAGCTACACCAACACCACCCTTCTACTTCTGGCGCCATTTGCACTCACCTTGTCTGTTTCAAACTTCTGGAAACGTAACTTTACAACGCTAGTCTCACTCTCCTACTCAGTTTAATTTATCATATTCATCATATGGACGAGAAGGAAAGCACAGTATCCGGATCACCAGGTGGCAACTCCTACACTGACTCACCTCCACCTGTCAGCAGCAACGTGGTGTTGCCACCTCCGCCACCTCAGGCTCAGGTGCTGATGAACGTGGTCAGCATGAACATGAACATTGATCTTAGCGCAGGAGCCGAAGCTGCTGCACCTGCACCAATGATAGCGACGCCACAAGGGAATAATAATAATAGTGCGGATTTGTTTGGGAAGAAGAAGAGAGGGAGACCCAGAAAATATGACTCTGAAGGCAACTTGAGGTTGCCTTCTTCTTTCCCACTTGTGTCCTCTTCATCGTCTCCTCCTTTTTCTTTGACTCCTTCTCCTGATTTCAGTTCTTCTTCCAAAAGGGGTCGCGGCAGGCCTCCTGGTTCTGGTAACTGGCAGCTTCTTGCTTCTTTAGGTAACTTTCAACTCAACTTTCCAGTGCTTCTGCTTGGTTGCTAAGAAAATGTAGGAAACTTAGGGATGTAAAACAACTTTTCTACTTAGTTCAAGATTTTTGTTTTAACTTTTTTTTTTTTTAAATTTATTATTTGAGTAAATTTTACTTAGGTTACATTACAAGTTAAAGGAAATATATATACAATAGTCTCTTCTTTAATAAAAACCTCAAAAAACATTTTTTTTTCTGGGTCTTTCATTGTCTCACCAACCACATAATGGCAGAGTTGGTTGATTTATGGTGGGCTTGGGATCTTAATTTCAACTTTAGCTGAGAATTACAATTTTTTAATGTATTTGTAACTGGTTTGGCTTCAATGGAGTTCAACTTGCACTTTTTTTTTTTTTAAATTATTTTTAAAATTCCTCAATTCTTGTTTGGGAATTGGGATAAACAAAATGGGTGTGTATACTCAAGTTTGAAATATACTTAATAGTTATAATAAGAAGAATAACTGAGGATTGACTGCCTAGTCAAGTTGGTCAGTGTAATCATTTATTGAACATTAATAATTATAATTTTTAGGTCATGATGGAAACAAGTTTAGTCAAAGATAGTGTACGAGTCATGATTGTAGCTTTTTTCAAAGTTAGAAAATTTGCTTTAGATTGTTTTGGCTTTGGATTTAACATATCTAACATCTGGACTTTGATCCATGGAGGTGAGTTGTTTGCAAATACAGCCGGAGGGGACTTCACACCGCACGTGGTCACTGTTAATACTGGAGAGGTAATGCACATGCCTCTTGCTTAAGCATCTCTTCTATCTTCTTCAAAATTTTATGATGAAGAAGATCCTGCTTTTTACTTGCAGGATGTTGCAGGGAAGATTCTTTCGTTTTCGCAGAGGGGTCCTCGAGGAATTTGCATTCTATCGGCCAATGGAGCTGTTTCTAATGTTACTATTCGCCAACCTGGGTCTTCTGGTGGCATCTTGACATATGAGGCATGAACTCAAACTTATGCTAGTATGCATATCAATAATTTTTTTTTTTAATGGTTATTCGGTCTAATTGCCATCACCTAAATTGGATCCTGCCCTCCCCAATTGGAGAATATACTATTATATAGAGTTAAGATTTATAGCTTGTGAATGTGCTTCTGTGCTTCTTTTGATTCTTCTATATGGGGACTATGCAGATCAGCAAGTAGTATCTCAGTATGTCTGTGTGGAAAATTTGTGGTAGTTTTAAGTTGATCTGTTCTCTGCGTTTCTGTGACCTACCTAATTTACATTATAGTTACAACCGTAATCCCACTTCTCTTTAAGGATAAGGATAGGCATTTGTTCTAGAATCTCTCTCTTTCTCCACTGCTGCCACTGTGACTAGCCCCACTGCTCCAATTAAAATAGCATACTTAAATGTCATGGTTTAATAGATATTGGCAAAACCTTTTACTTTTATAATAGATATTTTAATAGCATACTTAAATGTCATGTAATATGCCCCGAAAAATATCTATTGTAAAAGCCAATATCTATTAAACCAGGCAGTCAAGCTTTTGCACTTCTCTGGGATGGTCCATCATAATTTGGTCAAACTATGTTTTGCCAAAGCTTGACTGCGTTGTTTAATAGAGTATGGTTTGGTGGTCCTATATTGTTATACTCTTACCATTATTTACTTATATGGAGCTGCATTTCTCTATACAATAGCCTTTTGTTTTCACTCTTAATTTATGTTTAATAGTGAAATTTGGTTTTTAGAGAGAGGAATTGCTTTCTAGATTGAGAAGTTAAATTTTAGAAGAAGAAGTTCTTGCTCTTCGTCTTAAAAGAGCTTTTCTTTTGCTTATTCTTCTTTTTAATATTTTTATTTAATAAGCCATTCTGTTCAGTATCTTTGCACATATAATCAATTTCTTGGCCGTCCAACTCTGAAGTCTATCCATTAAGCTGTCCTGTCATCCCTTCTCGTGCTTTTATAAGAGCTCGGTTTATTGAAATTTTTTGGTCAGTATTGTTTGCACTTTGCAAGTCGTCTTGCTTTGACTCTGAGGGCCAGTCTGGTCTTGCAAGGTTCTGGCTCTGGCAAGTGATAGTAGTGGTAACCATTAAGCAAGTAGACATCGTCAGTCCATCACAAGAGGTAGTCTCAATTCCCATCTAGATTCTACCATTCCGGTGGCAGCCCCCAGCAGTATAAGATTGCAGACTGATATTTAAAAGATAATGAGCCTGGTCTCAAGCCCAAAGTCCTAAAGCTTAGATGTGGTATCCCAGACTACATTCTTCATTTGGGAGGGTAAAGCTTGCCAGCTCTATTCCTCCAGGTGTAATAACCTTTCATTAGTGTTTATCAGGTCTAATAACCTCATGTATGTGCTGAGCTGTCTATGTAATCCTCCTGTGCAGCCAAGTCCTAATGTTTCATTCTTTTTTTTTTTTCCAACCTGTTTAAACGTCCTACTACCAATTAATCAGTTAGCCTCTATAAATCTTTGGACCAAATACAGGATTGATGCAATGCAACTTAGTTGATGTTTGTGCTTGTTTGTAATATTTACTTTGATGATGATTTTACTAATTAATGAATAGAGCTTTATTGATACTTACATTTCAGTTTCCTTTTAAATTTTAATCCAATTACTTTTTGCAGGGTCGCTTTGAGATACTGTCATTATCTGGCTCATTCACAGTCAGTGATACAGGTGGTGTAAGAAGTAGGACTGGTGGACTGAGTGTTTCCTTGGCTGGACCTGATGGGCGCGTTATAGGTGGTGGCGTAGCTGGTTTATTATTGGCTGCTAGCCCTATCCAGGTAAGGCCTTTTTCTTTCCCCTTTGTTGTTTGAAATTAAACCCTCGAGTGTTGTGCAGGATATCCAAAAGCTTTACATAATTTCATGTAGCTCTAGAAGTTTTTCTTTAAGGATATGAAGAATTCTTCAAATATGATTGTAAGTTTAGAGAGAATTTGAGAGTAACATTCAATTTGTGAGAATAAACGAAGTACACACCTAAAAAATAAATACTTGAATTAATGGCCCTTTTGTCTGTCATAAAATGAACCATTTAACACTTCACTACGAATAACAAAATCTCATATATAGGTTGTCTTAGGGCCTATGTCTTCACCAATGTCATGTTTTCAGATTTGCTATTGTTTGATGCCACTTGCTATGAACTCATTGAAAATGCTGAGAGAACTCTTTGCGTTCTACATACAGTCTGAATTTACCTTAATGAAGGACATGCTTTTGAGAGTGTTTTGCACAAACTACATGTTAAATTTCTAGCCTAACAAGAACTGAAATGTGCTTCATTCATATTCATTGCTTGAAGCACAACAATTATCAACTGATGCACTAATGCTGATTTCTATGCAGTGAAACGTGTGGCTATATTGCTTTATTGCTTCTGATTCTTAACAAAATGCTGATTTCTATGCAATGAAACATGTGGCCATACTGCTTTGTTGCTTATTGTTCTTAACAAATGATAAAATACATGCGATCAACCAATATATGATCAGAGTGTGTTATATCAGATCTTATATTGATTCTGCTTCTTCTGTTAGATTGTGGTAGGAAGTTTCATGCCAAATGGCTACAAAGTGCATAAAAGGAAACACCATCGTGAGCAGACGATTCCTTCTACGTCCCCAGGTGCCCCAGATACAGTGACAGCAGCAAGACCAATTTCACAGGCAAAACCTGATGTGGAGACTTGTTTGACCCCTATATCTCCATTACCAGTACAAAGCCACAGCGAAGCAGATAACAATAAACAAGTGCCAAATGCCACTTCTACCCATAGCCCTGGTTGGAATGGCTCTGAGACAACATCTAATCAGGGGCCATCTCCTGACATCAATGTGTCTTTGCTCAGTGAATAGAATGTACAAGGTATGTTTATAGTCTTAAAATAAAAGAGAACTAAAATCAGATGCTGAAACTAACTTGATTTTTTTTTTCCTTCTGCAGGTGTATTGAAGACTTGGCAGCTGACGTGATAACTGAATGAACTAATATTATTTACATTTTTATTGTTACAATTAGATTTATTAACATAAAGTTCTGAAATTGCTGCCTGAATGTTAGAAATAGAATCAAATGCGGCCTTCATATTCTTTTAGCAATATTGTAGAAGCATTTTTATGTTACAAAAATACTGATTGTCAACTGGACTAATGTAAGAGAATTTTTAATCATTCACTTGATGATTTTGTGCAAGTTCACCTCAGTTTATTGTTTACTCGTTTTCCGTTTGTGTGAATAACCTTTTTCCTGATAAGCAATTTTGCTTTTAGCTTTCTGCTGTTCCAGAACCAGAATTCTGCCTACTTATTGGATTTGTTCAATTGCTTGGTGAGGAAGAAGATAGAATAGAGGGATGTAAATCCAAGCCACAATATGATTATATAAAGATAAATTTGATCAGCCTCTACAGCCTAGAGTACACATTCAAATGCCTCGCAAATGTAATCTATTCTGAACTTCTCTTCGACTGTAGACTAGTTTTCTTGACATGGCAGATGACTTTGGGGTAGTAATCCCGATCAAGATGCAGGGTGTTATAGCACGCTGCCCAAATGGGTTCTCTTTGACATATGAAGTGACATCATTGTCATTGGCACCNTGCCAGAGCATCCAAGTAGAGCCTCAGCTCGCCCTTAGGACCTAAACAAATAGTTATAGTCAAGGTTAATTTGCTATTTATGCTGTTAAATTTTGGATGGTACAGAACTCACCTAATGCATCATCGTTGACATGGGTTGCTTTGTATTCAGTTGGAAAGGGATAAATACATAACACCCCCAACATTTGGGTAAAGTAAACTCCCTTCAGATTTTGGAAAAGTATTTGGACACTCTCAAGTTGGCTAAAATAACATAGATACCCTTAAATTCTTTTTTAAGATTTTTTTACCCTTATTTGTCTTATTAAAAATTAATAAAATACTAAAAAGTCCCAGACAAGTTTCATTAATCACACAAAACCTTGATAGATTTAATTAATCATCACAGAATCTTCTGTTACAAAAAATTTAATATATATATATATATATATTGTAATTTTATATATTTTTTAAATAATCTAAAAGTAATAATTTATGTTAACANTTTTAAAATATTGAACGAATATATTTTATATATATTTTAATATTATATAATAAATCTAAAAAAAAGAAACATGTTTTTTATAACAAAAAAAAGAACTTTTGTTAAAAATCATCTCAATGAAAAGAATTATTAACTTGAGAGAACCTGAGAACTTCTAAACTAGCTAGTGCAATCATATTTGTTTTATTTTTTTTATAAATATATTTTTAAACATTTCTTATAAAGATATTTCTTAATTATTTTTTTAAGAAATGTCACTTGTTCCCTAAAATTTTATCATATAATATCAAAATATATATGAAATATATCTATTCAATATTTTCAAAAATTATTACTTTTAAATTTATTAGAAAAAATATAAAAGTATAATATATATTTTACGTTATTTCAGCATTATAAAAAATAAAACCATAATATTAAAAATATAATATAATGTTAGAAATATACAATTTTATAAAAAATTATTAGAATGTTAGAAACAAATATGATTTGAATAGCTAGTTTAGAAGTTCTTAGATTCAACCAAGTTAATAATTCTCTTCGTTGAGGTGATTTCTTATAAAAAGNTTTTTTTTTCTAAAAAACTTGTCACTTGTTTGTTTATATTTATTATATAATATTAAAAAATATATAAAATCTATTCATTCAATATTTTAAAATGTTAACATAAATTATTGTTTTGAAATTGTTTAAAAAAAATATAAAACTATAATATATATATATTAAAATTTTTGTAACAAGGGGTTCTATGATTATTAATGAAATCTATCGGGGTTTTCTGTGATTAATGAAACTTGTCTTAGACCTTTTATTATTTTATTAATTTTTGAATAAGATAAATAAGGATAAAAAAGTTTTAAAAAAGAATCTAGGGGTGTCTACGTTACTTTTTCAACATTTGGAGAGAGTTTGTATTACCCAAACATTGGGGGTTTCTAAGTATTTATCCCCAGTTGGAAACACTTCTGTGTCAGGACAACTGAAATAAGCTTAGAAAGTCCAGAAGATATTCAAGTTGAATGATCGAAGAATGTAATCATTGGCACAAAACATATTACAGGATTTAGCAGCGCCTTGTAAGGATCAGTCAACAATGTATTGGACGAAGAGAATTGCCCCACGCGCAAAGGAAGATTGGAGTACTTGTTTTCCCATATTTTCTCCAATTCCTTCAAAAAGATAGGCTTCTGTTTCTTCTCCAGGGTACTGAACTGGGAATTGATACATTCAATTTGATCCTGTAGGAAGCCAAGTAACTCCTCAGACCACAATTGGCAAAAACCTTCAGCAGCCAAATGGTTAATTTACACTTAACCAAGCAAATAAAAATTTGCTTCTCAACCCTACCAATACACAATCCAAGGCATTATTCATGTATCACCTGTTCATTACAGATTGAATTTTGATTAAAAAAAATAAACAAAGAGATTAATTAATTGTTCAATTCATGACTTTGCTTTGGGTCCTAGACAGTTTTGTTAATTTAGAGATCAGGACAAACTTTTGGTTTTCTTTTTCTCTGAAGTCTCTTCAGATATTGGCTTCGGCCCTTTAATAAATAATATTAAATTATCTTTAATTTCATACACAAATTAATCCTTATAAAATTATATAGATATGAGATGGAA
>JANLJB010001326.1:20368-33787 GCA_026212285.1 Bursera cuneata | reverse complement strand
ATTTGTGTACCAATTTGACAGGGAATGCAGATGAAGCCATTGATCTATACAAGAATGCTCTTCAGGTAATCAAGGATTCAAACTCTATGGCTTTGGATGACAGCACAGTGCAGAAAATGAGGATTGATTTGGCAGAGTTGCTTCATGTTGTTGGAAGGTAAGGTCCGATACAAAATTGGAATTAAATTGAGAATGTGAAATTATGAATGCGTTCCAAGTAGAANTATGGGCACACATTGTTAATTTGTCTTGTTCCTTAATTGAAAAAACCTTAACCTGCTGTAACTTTTTCTTGGAATTATATATACTAATTAGTAGGTAAGCAAAATCAGGAGATTTTTGTATTTTTAGGTCATAGTGTTTCTTTGTGAGTATCCTTTCTTAGTTTTGAGTTCAGAGTTAAACATGCAAGCGTTGCTTAAGGCGTATGGTTGCTCTGCTGAGCTTATCATGCAAGCATCTTCTATCTTAAATATTTATCACACCCTATCTGGAATCCNTTCAAATTTAGAGATGCCACGCTTTATCTTAGTCAGAAACTGCAGAGATTAATTTATTAATTTTGGTACAAAGTAAAATCGGCTTACCGTATTGAAGATTATGCTTTTGATTATTGTAAACTATTTTGTTTGATTGCTTTGAAATTTCAGCAAATGATCAAAACTTGAACCACAACGTCTTTTTACTTTTATGTTTTGCTAAACTTCGGTAGCTAAGATTATGCTAATAAGCGTTGTATTTCTTTTGTAATTTGGCTCCTCTCAGAGCAAAAGAGGGGCGGNGAGCTACTAGAGGAATGCTTGTTGATCACTGAGAAATATAAGGGGAGAGATCATCCCAGCTCAGTTACACATCTTATAAATCTTGCGACCTCCTATTCACGCTCAAAAAATTTTGTTGAGGCCGAGCGCCTTCTTAGGACAAGTTTAGAGATCATGATGAAGACAGTAGGGCCCAATGATCAGTCCATCACCTTCACAATGTTGCATCTTGGAGTTACTCTCTACCAATTACATCGAGATGAAGAAGCTGAGAAGGTAGTGCTGGAGGCTCTGCACATCCGTGAGAAGACATTTGGAAAAGATTCACTTCCAGTCGGTATGTCCTTTTTTTCCTTTTGTTTTTACCGTCTGTGTTATGATTTGAATACAGTTGTGATTGGTCACTTTTTAATACACCAGTGGCTCAGGGTTCTTTGACCATTTTAAGTGTCAAATAAAGCTAAAAAATGATGTTGATTCTCAACTTTACTAACTTTGTTCTTGCATCCATCTTGTGTTATTTGATTGATATGGTAGGGGAGGCTCTCGACTGTTTGATCTCCATTCAGACCAGACTAAGGAAGGATGACGCCGAGTTACTGGAGCTGCTCAAAAGGGTTCTAAGAATTCAAGAGAAAGAATTTGGCGTTGAGAGTGAGGAGGTTATGTTAACTCTGAAAAAAGTCGTGTTCTATTTGGACAAACTTGGGAGAGACAATGAAAAATTTCCCCTGCAGAAAAGATTGTCCATCCTCAGGATGAAATACAAACAAAAAGTTAAATATTAAGGGCAAATCACTTTTCTTTGTTCGACCTAGATTAATTTGTGTGCATCCATCCGTTGGATCCGGAAAGATAATGGTGGTATAAAAGAGAACGGATTCTCGACTACTGCCTCTCACACGAGTCCAAGCTTTATCTCAGTGGTAATATGGCTGATCATCATCTTCTCGGACCAATTACTGATCATTCCCTTGGTAAGTTTTTGCCTCACCAACTAGCTAATCAGATGCAAGCCCTACACGCTTGATTGATTTTTTGATTTTTTGTTGTATCAGCTTGAGGCAGTATATGGTGAAAACATTTAGCTGAAATATAAGTGTATTTTTGTCAATGACCTCATTGATATCCCGTAAACAGCTATGTATACCTCAAAGTAGTGCAAATCACAGGAGTTCATTGTGGTGGCCATAAAGCTATTTGAAGCACAACATGCTTTGAGATAGATTGCAGTGATTGCTTCCTATAAACTACTATTATTTTAGCTTTTCATCAATAACCTTTTCTATTTTAGAAAGAAAACAAATTGAAGTATTTGTATTGAAAAATTAACTAAGAATAAAGAATGATAACTAAAAATTATATGGAGTTCATTAAGAAAATAATATTAAACAAAAAATCTTTAGTTAAAAAGTGATTCTAAATAGAACTATCATTTGAACATTTGTTGGGAAAATATTACTAAGCCAAAAATTAAATTATAATAGTAAGTTTAGCTTTGAATTTTATATTTTTGCTTCAAAGATTTTTGTTTCTGAGAAACCAGAGAATTGTGAAGAAGGATCTAGAAATAAGGAGATTATTCGAAAAATGACATTAAAAAATTTAGAGGCCATGATTATAGGCTAATAACTTATGTTAAAAACTGATAGTTTGAGAGTGAAAAAAGGTTTAAACTTTTGAATATTAGAGACTGAAAATAAAAATAAATGCATTCTGTTATTAAGCTATCCAATTATAGTGATGGTATCTAAATTTTGTTAAGAGTATAGTTAACTTTAATCGTCCCTTAATTTGAGTTATTTTTTATATTATCTCCTTTTAAAAAAAAAATTTTTTTTTTTAAATAATCGGGTTGGATTTGTATCGGATTCAGCGTATATTCAAACGGGCAGTACGTTGGCATTCTTGTAGTTTATGTGAAAAGTTTGTCGTATTTGGAAACAGAAACACTTTGGGATTACTCTTTGGCGGTCTCACTTGAACAGCACAGCACAGCCCAGCCAGCCATGGCTCTCTTCACTTCATCTTGCTTTTCTTTCTCAACTTCACTTGTAATAACTCACTTTCACAACCCTAATTTTCTCTTTTAAACATTTTTATTACTTTATTCGATTTAATTTATAATTTTGGCTGCAGAGGACAGAGTTGAGAACAGGAAGTTCATGCGCTTTCAAGCCTCAGGTTCCAGTTTCGAATAATTTTCCATTTTTCACTTAAAATTCTTCATTATTGTCACTATTAATAGCTCAATTTTTTCAGGTAGTGTCTAAGCTCCAAAAGAACGGTGGCGGCCGGCGAGTTTGGCGAAGGAGAAAATTGGTATGAAAAGACATTAAGAAGTTTTTATTTTTACAAATGTTATATTTAAGATAAAATGGTAGTTTTGTGGGAAAAAGTCTACAATGCTGTTAGGGTAACGTTACCATGAAATACTTTTAAAGAGGTAAATCACAGATGATAGCATCCGAGACATTTATGAAAAAAATGCAAAATGCAACCAAATTGGGAGCTTTCAGTTTTCGTCAAACTCAAATTATTTTTAAATGCTAGTCAAGTTGTTGAGTAAGGTGTCGAGTATCAAGCTGTGAGTAAATATACTCTACAACTCTGTAACTCGACAATTTTGATTAAAAAGAAAATAATTTTGACTAAAACTCATCCGAACATTTTTCTATTTTTTTTTTTTTTTTGTATTTTTCCGGAAATTATTGAATCAATTGGAAATTTTGTGGAGGACATTGACAATTGCTTTGCTATATATACTGGTAGATAAGTTGCAATTGATGCTTGTATCTTAACAGAAAGAAGCCCTTGTATATTATAAATGACTTCTTAATATTATCTATCCTTATTGCAATATGCACTTGCCATGCTCCAAAATAATAGATCTGCTCAATTATTTCTTACATCATTTGAAATGCTTACTGGGAAATTACTTTTTTTCAGATGAAGGAGGACGAAATGTTGAGGGCTACTGTGGACCGGGTTCCGTTCTTGGAGGAGCAAGTGAGAAAGATAAAGGAAGGGGGAAAGCTCTTGACCATGGACATTGAGAGGCTGTTGCTATCGGAGGATAATCGATTCGATTTTGTGAACGAGGTGGCAGCTGAGGCGAAAGAATATGTTGAGAGCAACCGGAATGAGTATGGAGGTAAGAAGAAAGCGATCCTTCATGTGCTTAGTAATCGTGTAAATGATATAGGGTTCTATCGACCAGATGCATATGAGGAAACTGACCCTTTCAAGCCAGGGCCTACTTATTTAAAAGAAGAATTCACATAAGCTTAAGATGATATATAATATTTAGATGTTAGGTAAGTGCTCTACTTTGTAGTTTTTTCTTTCTTTGAAGATCATTTACAATCTGTTTGTTAATTGTGTCTCAAATGTATATGAGTTTTTGTTGCATGCTTATACATGAAAACAAAACTTTGGATTGATCAAAGCTTCTTTGTTGAAGAAGAGAATGATAGTCTGCTCTGGGCTGTGAAAGTTGAGCCAGTCTACTGGGTTGTGAATTACTATGATTCATTTACCTATTGGGTAAGAGAAGTCCAATGACAAACAGTAATATTACTCTTATAAGGTATATATCTCAAGTTATTGGACAATCATCATAGAATATCTTGTTGCTTCTTATTATTATTATTATTTTATAATTCTGGATATTTAAACTTTTGTATACGAATTGATACAGCATTAGATGAATGAAAAAACAAAAGTGAAAATGTCAAAACAATAATTATGATGAATGAAATGATAGTAATTTCATATCATTTATCTAATTTGTTTTGGTTTATTCACACCCTTTCAATCATATCATGTTATATGAGTTTGTATCCTTATCCCTGATACTTTATTTTATATATTTAACATTTACATGATAATGTTAAATGGATTTCATATGCTAGGAATACTGAATTCAGTGCAGACAATGCTTGTCAAATGTTAGATAGCATCTTGCACGAGATATTTTAATGATCGAATATAGTAAGAAATAACCAAAACAAAGGGGGTTGTTTTAGTATATAACAAGTTTTAAAATTTTTTTTATTGTTTAGTTAAGTTGCACTAAAAAAGCGTTGAAGTATGTTTTTGACAGAATAACAATGTTAACCGGATTGATCCCATTAACCCATGACTACTAAAGGTAAGATCCTATCAACATATTATTTCATCTGTTGATTTGACAATAAAAAAAATTAGGATTTAATTATTTTCGAAACACCTCTCAACTTGGTTATATACGCACTTATCCCTTTAATCATAGAGATGTTATGAAAGTTTTGACAAGGATGCTTAACTCGGTTTACTTTAAGTTTTGGCTATATATGTAAGAAATTTTGAAAAGTAACAATTCTTTAGCGGGGATTTGTTCCGATGATATTGGTATCAGTGAGGTATTTGTAATGTTACTACAGTAGTAGTTTAGTGATTCATAATCTATGAATGAAATGTTAAAAGTAATTTTTATAATGAAACTACGTTGTCTTTAAGGGGTTAGCATGAGACATATACTAGCTTGGTGTTGTAGGATAACCAAAGTTTGTCTGTATCACTGACTCACTATGATATATACACTACAGATACTGACACGCCATCAAAGGTGGGCCCCAATGGGTTTATCAATAAGCTCTGTCGTGACACAGGCTGTGCTGTACAATATGTGATAGATTATTCACTATAGATATGATAAACCAGAAAATAATATTTTTTATTATTAAAATCACTTGAAATTTTCATAAATTTACTTAATTTTTCTTTCACAGGATTTTTTAATTGATTAGTTCTATTTTTTTCAAGAACTCTAAATCTCCAAGTTCTAATAATAGTCCTGTCCTACGTTTTGAATTTGATTTCAGAAGCTCATAAAATATGAAACTAAGGTAATTTTTTAAAAAATCTATGAAAAATGAATTGACATATGATCAATAAAATTAAAATAATCTTTTTGAAAATTGATCTTATTATAAATAGATGTTTGAATGAAAGATTATTTTTAATAAAATTTCATTAAAAAGAAGTTAAAATTTCTTAAACTTGTAGCTAATAATATCTGTCTACAATAGTTAAACTTTTTACAAATATAAAAATAAAATTAAATTAAAAAAAAAAATCAGTGTAATGTGCAATACAGTACAGTGCTCGTACTGGATCACATCTCATTTTCTCATGAGAGATGAGAAAATAATCCGTTAAATCAGTTATGAGGCTATCCTTCACTCTCTCCCTCTTATCCTTCGCCACCTCTACCACTTCTTCCTCTTCTCTCTTTCTCTCTCGACTCACCCAACTCGCGGCTTCCAACTCAGCGAGTCGCTCAATGGCGCTGTTAAGCCAACAGTTGCAGAGGTTTCTCTTAACCAAGCTTAACTACAACTCTAACTTCAAGCCCACCATTACCAGAACCAACACTTGTACTTCTACTAGTGCTACTACTGTTACGACAAAAAGAAGTAAAGGCCAGGGTTGCTCCGCGATTGCCATAGACGCGCCGTCTTCTCTTAGTGATGTTGCCGGTGTCCGATGGGGGTCAGCGAGTTTGCAGGGCCCACGTGAAGAGATGGAGGATGATCTCGTTATTCGACCGGGTGGGCTTGATGGGTTCTCTTTCGCTGCTGTTTTTGATGGCCATGGTGGTGTCTCTGCTGTGAAGTTTCTTAGGTTGTCCGTGATCATAATCTATTTATCACGCTAACTTTGTGTTACTATGATTTATTTCTTAATTTTATTTTTATGTTATATGAAATTATAGGCTAGTTTTTAAATTAATGAATGGGCACATGCTATGGAGACTATGGCGTCTTAAAAAGAATCAATTTTCATTGTATTCTAATACATGTTTTAATACATCAGATGCATAATGTTATCCACGCATCCCATCATCCTTGTGGTCTTCCAATGATATTATTCTATAGTAGCATAATCTTATGTATATGTAACACAATTTTAATTTATTGTGTCAGACTCTTATGGATGATGTGATATACCTATCCCATTTAATATTTTTGTAATATTTATATTGAATTAATAATAAAATATAAGTTATAATATCATACCATCGTAGTAAGATGCCATCCATGGTTGTTAAATGTCAATATTTTCACCTTGCAATTAGCTCAATAATGTTATCGAGTCAACGTCATAGCCCTTCCTCCTAGTTATATATGTACAGAGTTAACACAATACTTTTGTGTCTGTTCATAACTTGGATTCATCACTAACAATTTTTATGAAGTAAATGAAGTCTAAATTCATCCCTATATGCCTTTTGATGGTTGCCAAGTTACGAGGAAACATTTCTTGTTAAGATATATCAAATTTGTTAATTGCTGAATCCATAACTGCTGTGTTGTTTAATTACATTAGAACAAAATTAGTATGAATCAAAGGCCAGTTGTTCAATTTGGAACTACTTCAATTCTTCACTTTTCTTTGCATGTAGTCATTGATTTGATTTGCCAACCACAGGGATGAGCTATACAAGGAGTGTGCTACAGCTTTACAAGGTGGAGTGCTATTGAATGGAAAAGATTTCAATACCATTAGAAATGCCTTAGAGGAAGCTTTTCAAAATGCTGATGCAAAATTGTTGAATAGGTGAGCCATTAGATGCTTTGCAGGAAAATTCTTCTTTTGTTTGAACATATATATATGCAGTAGATGCTCTCAATATAATTGTCTACTCTATATTATTACATTGAAGGTTTAGATGGTGTTTCATTTTTTAAAGGCTTGAAATGAGTGCTGAGGAAGATGAATCTGGTGCAACTGCCACTGCTATATTTATTGGAAAGGATGTGCTTTTTATCTCACATGTTGGTGACTCTTGCTTGGTATGTTTCCATCATATTTTGTGTTTATAGTGCGGTAGACCTCATGGTTGTTTATAGCTATATTTTGTTCGACGCTGTTGTGAAGAACTGGTTAATGTTCTTGATAATAACTTTAACAACAAAAAAGTTTCGTCACATAACCAAACTTTAAAGGAATATCAACACATATAAATAATACCAAAATTTATAGTAGTTCAATCACAACTATGAATGTACCTCCATTCTGCGCTGACGGAATTCACTATGAGGAAAAGTTTATGAACGAATTTCTAAACTTTAATAAAACCAGGACGATGAAACCAGAGTATATCTCTCTCTAGCTATCTACCCTAAAACCATTACAAGCCTTCTCCTGCTTCCTGGAGGTCATTCTAGACAGCTAACTTATCTCTCACTTGTGACGACAAGTTGGCAAAGAAATAAAATCTATACTCTCACAAGACCCACACCTTCATCATCCCTAATTAGCATAATGTACAAAAGCATAACTCCAGCCCCACTAGCCAGAGAAAACTAACAAAATAACCGACTCTAAATGCTAGTAACCAACTTATAAACACCAATTACCCAATCCTATGGAGACACCCCTCTTCCCTCCTTTTATTTTTCAGGAGTTCAATTAGACATAAGAAGGAATTTGGACTATTATAGTGCAGAATAGGAGCTTTTGTAATGTTTCAAAGTTTTGCCTGATTAGTTCTCAGAATCAAATGGAAATGGAACAAAATTCCCTAATACTATATGATTTTTTTCCTTTCTCTCAGTTGATATGTTGAATTGTGGATGCAGGCCTTATCTCGTTCTGGAAAAGCAGAAATACTAACTAATCCTCATCGGCCTTATGGAAGTAACAATGTCTCTCTTCAAGAAATCAGAAGAATAAGAGAAGCAGGTGGATGGGTGTGTTTTTCTGTTCAGATTTTGACTTGTTCTTGCATTTGCCTTCTCTTCAGCTCCCATTTGTTCAATATGTAAAGGAAAAGTTGAAATTGCTGAGCTTCAGTTTTCATATAAACATTTTACTTGATGTTCTGGTTTTGGGTCAAGAGAATTTCTGTTCCATGTTATTAATTATCATATGATAGAAACTCGATTGAGTTCATTGACTTGTGGTTAAAGTTTGTATGAATTCTAAACATCTCAGCTTGCCATTTTCTTAAAAAATTGAACATCCAAAAATCTTTTGACTTTATTCAGGAATGTTCATTTGTGTAGATTTGTTAGTTTATATGAATTTTATACCATTTATTGTAAATCTTTAAGAGGCATATTTTCTCAGATTTTATTTTTAAAATTGTTGGAATGAAAAACTCTTGTATTCTTATTGTCTGTGATTATCCTTATCAGAAAATTTATTGCTCATTGATGTTCATAAGAAAACTTGCATGCATTATATAGCTGTTGATGGTTCTCATTTACCATGTCTATAGATTGTCAATGGGAGGATTTGTGGAGACATTGCTGTATCCCGTGCTTTTGGTGACATCCGGTTCAAGACAAAGAAGAATGAGTAAGTCTCTTTTAGCTGTTCAATTTCATTCTTAAGCTTAAGGATGGACATTTAATATTTAATAATATGAACTTGTAACTATATGCATATTCTGATGATTTTGGGATGTTTACACATGAATAGGATGCTGAAGAAGGGTGTTGATGAAGGAAGATGGTCTGAAAAATTTGTTTCTCGGTACGTGTTTTATTAGAATGTTCTGATAGTACAATATTTGGATCAAACTTATCACAAAGAAATATCATATCAGACTAGAAACATGATTGATTGTGGTCAACTTTGAAATTTATGCTTTGGTTATATTTTAAAGTCCAATTTACCGTTTCTTGAGGTATAAGACCTATAGGAAAAGACAATTTATATGCAGTTCTTCATCTGAAATTGAACCAATTATTCAGCCCTTCGTGCAGCATTTGCCTTAGGAAAATTACGTTATATGGCCATAAGATTAGCTTCCTGTTTCTCTATTTCATTTGCTAACTTTTATTATTTGATTTACATAAACTAGGTTGTGTTATGTAGCATTATATGACTCACTTGCACCACTTTGGAAAATGAAATATTGTTTTGATGGTGAACACACTTTTGTGTTTTGCAGAGTGCAACTCAAGAATGACCTCGTCGTTGCATTGCCTGAAATATTCCAAGTAGCTCTTGGGTCAGATGCAGAATTCATACTCTTAGCATCTGATGGATTATGGGATTATATGAATAGGTTTGTTGTTCATCCTTCAATCTGGTGTAATATGTATTCCAGAAGTAGCCAGAGAGTAGCAGGCAGTTACTAATTGTTAGGTGAACAGACAACACTCATGTGTTCACTATTTTATGTTTCAGCTCAGAAGCAGTTAATTTTGTCAGAAATCAGCTTCAACAACATGGAGACGTACAGGTGATAATTCTGCTTTTTACTGATGTTCAGTTCCATGCCATTCTTGTACCTAGAACCCAGTTTCAGTTCTATATTGACTTTCCTCTTGTTCTGATTTCAGGTAGCTTGTGAAGCACTTGCACAAGTAGCTGTGGTAATGAATGTTGAAAATTTCTCTTTCTCTTTTTCCTCGCAAATAGTCATATAGTTTACTAGCCAGCTTATATAATCCAAAATCACAAATGTTATGCAGGACCGATGCTCACAAGATAATGTCAGCATTATCATAGCTGATTTAGGGTATGCACATTTTTACACTTCTATGATTTTTTTCCATGCCGCTGAGTCCTACTGTGCTATTAATTTGAGATTTTGTTGAGTTGGCCTCTAGCATTAAGCTATGATTTGTAAGTGTGATGTTAAATTCAAAATTTATTCCTAAATAATATCTCCTAGGTGGGAGTTTAGAGAGAGGAGAATGCAAAAAGGTAGTATAATCAACTCTGCACAAATTATCAGTATGGCTAGCACACTCTGTTGTCACCCTTCTTACTCTCTTTTAGCACGATCTAAATGGCCCTAGACTTGTGACTGAATTTCCACACATTCTATTGATGCTCTAATTTATGGCCCTGCCATTAAGGAAATTCTAGAAAACAGAAACTGTTAAATTGCATGTAGGATATCTCCACACCACAGATGCACCTTTGTGGATCCCCTCGTCCACTTTCCCAGTTCTAAATATTAATTGTACCATTATTTAGAACTAGTTCTTACATTCGCTACCTATTCTCCAAGCATAAACGAAAATGAGATATGTGGCTTGAAAGTAAAATAGGTGGGGGAAAGAATAAGCAAGCAAGTAATACAGAAAATGGTTGTTGGTGCAAAGTGGCCCATTCTGGGACTTGCCAAATGAAAGTGTTTGTCAAATTTAAATATGATTCAACTGTTCAAGCAAAATGGAAAAAACAGAAGATTACATGGTCCAAACTATTTTTACTTTATGTGTTCCAGTCAAACATACGTGCTTTGTCTACTAGACAATACTATTCTCTTTGTTTAGCAACTGACTATGCAGTCTTTCCATTTCATGAAATTTATCTTAGCCTTTTGTTCTCTATTCGGTTTGGCTTACATTCAGGCGGACAGACTGGCAAAATTTACCACTTCAGCAACAAAATTTTGTGTATGAACTCGGGCAGGCTTTTGCTACCATTGGGATTGTGTCACTTGGAATATGGATGACCTCTCAGCTTTCTTTATGAACTGGAGGGCTTCTGGAAATGTATATAATCACATAGATTTCAATACTTTTGCTTTTGTCCTTATAATTAATTGTATTAGTCTCAACGCTTCATAACATTGTTTAGGTAACTTGGAATATATAATCTCAAAAGGAAAAGGAAAATATTATGCACATTCTATCTCATTCCATGTTCATCAATCTTTCTGCATTTCATTGTAATTCTGGCAGCATACAACTGACATCTCTTAGTCAAGATTTCTTAAGACTGTATATTATAACATCTACTAGCAAATCGAATGGAAGTAGATACTTGGCAAATGGCAAAAATGATTAGTTAATTTGTCGATTTCGGCACCATTTCTGGGTTCTTCCAGGAAAAATCTCCGGCTGATGGAACTTGGCCTGCATGCACTTTGCTTTGATGCTATTACCTTGAAATTGGGAGCACAAGTTGGGCAAGAGTGGATCATTAATCATTATGGTCAAGGGGATGTGGGTTAGGATTTCTGAACTGTAGTTGACTAGAGCAATTGATTATTATTCTGATTTGAGGAGACAAATTTATCTGGTATAAACAAAGTTTTTTGGAATCTTTTAGGTACGTGAATCTAGGTTTCAAGCTTTTAAATCAATGTCCTTATCATTTTTCAAACTTTCTTCAGAGAAAGCACATCAGTATTCAACTATTCATTTGAAGGTTTGGCATATGTATCTATCAGCTATATAATAAAGGATTTCTTGACCATTATTTCCGAGGTGAAGAGACTTTTAGGTATTAGAATTTTTCTTGGAGACTTGTGTGTTCAAACCAAGATCACAACTAAGTTATGATTTGTAGATAACATAAATGAAAAGAAAGGACAAACTTTGAACATGAATGAATAACGATAGATTAGTACTATAAAATTCTTCAACATCGAAAGTAAAGCTTAGATCAAGATGAAGACTCAAATTTCTGAAAACGCTTCCAGCTTAGTCCTTACATTATTCAGTATACAATAATCCGTCACTTAGCAATCTTCATCACATGATTCTAATGAAGGGAAGGGGTACTACATTGCAAAAGCACAAACATATATTTGGCTGACCCCCACCTCCATTAAGAATCAACTACACTCAATTCTATCTCAGTGCACACACATGCAATGTTTCAAAAGGGGGCAAGCAAAAAGAACATAAATTTGACTTGGAATATCATATGGAATTGCTTTCCAATTCTCATATAGCAGATAGTCAAAACCTGTGATGATTAAAAGAATGTGAAAGGTGGGTGGGGGAATGTGCAAGTCAAATTGATAGCATGCAACAGTTTACTTTCACTCTGGTCTTCCTGCTTTTACAATTGTATGTAGACAAGTACTCATAGCTACCCATTCGGCCGTAGTAAGTGCTGCGACTTGCCTCAGCATCTCATCATCACAATTAAAATAATAATAATAATAAAGTGCGGGAGAAGAAACTCTACATGTTCTCCGTTCCTGCTGTGCTGACAACTTTATTTTGTTTTATTTGTTTCGTCTTGGCCTACATAATAGTTGACTAGTTATTCTACATTTCTCATGCATTGTTGGTTCCTCTAAACATTTGAATCATTAATTGTTAAGCATACTCAAAATTATATTATTCTTAAAATTAAGGTCTAAATTAACTGGCTCTATATATTTTCTTCTGGGTACTTATACTTCTACAAATTCGGATTAGAACTCTGACATATATAACGAATCAATATTTTTAAAAGATAAAAGATTGAGTAATTATCATTGACCACCCCCACCTTTTCCACTTTTTTCACTCATATGAGACATTTACTCTTTTTTTCTTCTCTCATCCTTAAGTTTTGAAAAAATCTTTCTCGAGTCCTCCAGTTAAAAATTCTGTTAGTTAACATCTATTAACCTTCATATTCTAATAAATTTATCATTTTACCCTTACTAACACATAAAAAATGACTAATTTTTCAARRACAATATTAAGTTAAATGATCAAATTACTCTTGAAATAAATACCAATATGTGTTAATATTGTCCATGAAAAAATAATTTTAATATGTATTAAGATAATTCGATAATTTAATTTAATATAATCTTTTAAAAATTAAGTCATTTTTTTATATATGTTAGTAAGGGTAAAATAGTAAATTTATTAAAATATAGAGGTTAATAGAAGTTAACTAACAGAATTTTTAACTG
>JANLJB010001326.1:0-20318 GCA_026212285.1 Bursera cuneata | reverse complement strand
AAGTTTATCTTTTAGCACGTTCTTCTTTAACGAAGGACTTCCAAATCTGGATTTCGTAAAATATAAAATCATACTATACGAAACCATTCCATGAATTATTTTTAAATTTCTTCCACATAAGAATATGGTTCCTGTCGGGAGTTTTTGGCTTAAGGAATAGAAAATTGAATTTATACACGAATATATAATATATTAAATTAAAAATCTCTATATATTATAAATATAATGATAGTAAATTATATTTAGATTATGACTTTTTAGACTCTATGCCTTTTAAATTTTGTGATATCAAGTTATGTTAAACTAATTTTGATATTTTATATATTTTCAAATGATTCTCTAATCTTTTTTTTTTTTTTAACGAATTTAGATATATTACATGAAATGATATCGAATTACGTTAGATTGATCTTTTATCTTAATATTTCATATACTTCCACATGATTTTCTGAAGGTTCCTTGCGGATTTATATATTTTCATGCATGTTGGTTAATGTACGTATAATCTAAGTATTAAATAGTAAGACTTAATTATTTTGATCAAAAGGAGGGAGAGAGAGAGAGAGACGGGGAGCATCATCATGTGTACGATACAGAACGATTCAGATTATTACGTGGTATACGTTTTTATTCAAACGTAGTAAACGGCTAAATTTCGATCATACATAAAAAATATATATAAAAAAAAAATTATATAGATGTTGTAGGATCTTTCCTAGTTAAAAATAGTAATAATAATTAAAATAAAAAAAGCTTTTGATTTCATCTGCTAGATTTTTGTCAGTACTCAGAAGCAAAAGCTTCATTTATTCTTAATTTAATTATAATTTATTGGCAATAATAGCCAGGGAGAAGGACGTAACAGATAATCGAGAAGTATCAGAAACGTACGCAGAGCAAGCTCATATTTTAAACGTATCGCTAAGACACACCCGACAAGTAGCAGGGAAATACAATATTATTATCTCGGAATAATCTCATCTAAAATGCAATATTTAAAAAAGTCTCCACATACATGCATGATCCATCAGTAACCTCTGGATGGAGAGAGAGAGAGAGTGAGAAGCAGCGGTGGAGTGTCTATATTTTCTTATTTAATTATATTAGAAGACTAGCTTTAAGGCAATATTATTCAAGGCTTGCCACCACCATTGCCTGGTTTTTTTCTGGGGTCATGCTTTGGGTTGGCTCCTGCATCATCATAATCCAGCGCCATATCAAGCCCCAAAAGCTTCCTCGAATTCATCCTGGCGCCAACCTTCACAAAACAAAAAAGATTGGATACTAGAAAATTACACAAACGTCTTTTTAGATGTTTTTAACGTGTGTTCAAAGAACATATGTTAATATTATAAATTTAAACTTAAAATAACATAAATTTACAACAATTAATATTCATATTTTTACATAAAACAAATTAATAGATATCGAAGATGTTTGTTATTAAAGAAAAAAACCAAGAAGGATAAATCTTCAACTAGCTCTACTTCCAATATTGGTTGCTGTGTGTGTGTGTGTATATATATATATATATAAAGAATATCCTTTACATGCTTATATTTTATACATTGGGAAATTTTGTATAATGTGCTTTAACATGAATAGAAGAAAAATATTTTATAGCTTTCTAAACTATACCTTGTTGTAAAGTGAGAATTTAGGGTGCATGCCATCCTTGAAGTCTTCCGCCATGCCTACAAGAGAAAAATAATTAATTGAGACTTCGATATATTAATTGTCTCAAACTGATGATGAAGCTCAAGGGATTAAATGACTCTAGCTAGTGATGTTTAAAGCATTCTCACCTGAAGATAACAAAGGAATGAGAAGTATGACGAGAAGTAGAAGAAAGGACTTGATCCTAGTTGCCATGGCTGATGATCAAATTAACTTTCAGGTAATATCTTACACTAATGTGGTGAGGATGAGGTAGCAATGGCTATACAGGAGAGGAGGAGAAGATGGGGAGGGGAGGGTCTGCATTTATTGTAAACTCTAAGTGGTAGGAAATGTGGCATAATATGAGAGCTATTGTCATGGTGCACCCCACCCAATAGCAACAGAATTATGATGAAATGCTTTACCTCTTTTTTAGTCCACAACCCCTAAAGTCAACCACTCCTCTCTGCACTATTTTTATGTTACATCAAAAAAGTAAACAGTGTCTTGCATGGCTCAAACTCCATAGCCATCCCTTTTTTAGCTTGGCTCTTGTGGGCTTACAACTTAAAATTCTTTCTTATCATTACCTTTTGCTTGACTCAATTATTTTGCTTTTCTTCTCTCTGTACAGGACACTAAAATGCTAGCTTCCACCAGCTAGCGTTACCATTAACTTAATCAAATTATCTTGACATAAACTTCGGGCTCCCATTGTTTCAATCTTTAATGGGCACATTACTTCCCAATTATGACAATTTGCACCCATTGTATTGTTTCAATAAAAAGAAGGAAAAGATGCTTCATAAGATTATACCTACTTTAGGCAACATTAAAAAGTTAGTTTCTAGTTTAATTTTCTACCTTTCGATTAAAAGCAAAAAGAATGAAGTTGTAGTTCTCCATTAGCTTGCTTTCTACTTGTCTCTTATCTTGTGATTTAAATATCATTTTTAAAGGAATCTAATTGCATATTAACTTGTTCTAAGTTCCAACTTCCAATTACAGGATTGTTTCTGGGATTTAATTAATTTTGACAGTTTTGATTGTATGAGTTTTCTGGGATTTAATGGCAAGACGTTTCCATTCAGACAAACCATATAATCAACAAATTTTCAATAAAAAAGAGATTACTAGAATGCCTGAACAATCCAATATTCCTAAATTGCCGTTTTGTTTGCTCTTCCTTCTGTATTATTCTCTGCCACTTTCAATTTCGTGTCCTAGCCTTAACTCACGACACTTTCACGCTTTGTCAGAGTAGTTTCTTCAATTCTCGTTCAGATTTCTATGCTTGATTGTTGATTTCCACTTTTATGGTTCATAATTCTGTACTTGGTTTGTTGCAACCTTATACAATTCCATCGTTGAACTCTATAGATCAACTTGTCGTGGAATTTGTCATGATGTTATGTTGTATAACTGATCACTTCATATAACTAGGCCTTGACCTTAATAAGTTCTTCTTTTTTTCTTAATATCTTACTCAAATGCTGAGTTTTTAAATAAGGTGTCAAACTATCAAATAGGATTTTCTCTACGCTTGACCATTTGGTCGATCTCTATCTATCATTGTTAGATAATCAAATAATTATCAAATGAGTTTAATTTTTTATTGGGATTTGACTAAAACTAATAACAACCCTTTTAATTTAATAATTTTTTGTATTCTCTCTTAATTTTTATTTCGTTATTATCTTAAAAATTGCATCGCCCACAGTAGGTTAAATTTGTTAATTACACGAACCGGCACAATAAATAATCACTTGGATCTAAAAGCTTAAAATATTTTAGATAAGATCTAAGAAATATTATTTTCAAAATTCTCGACATTAATGTATTACAAAATAAATAAATAATGAACTCTTTTGTCTTTTATGATCAGTGATGACATCTGGACTTCATTTGTATTTTTTTTCTAAATTGAAAAGAAAATTTTGTGTACTCTGACCATTATGTAGTGGGATGTATCCTAAATCCTTCTCCAAGATTTTTCTTTTCTTTTCTTTTCCGTGGTACCAAAAGCCACTTAATTAAAAGAAGAGGGATAATAGTGCATTTCATGATCCTCATATTTCGGCTTTCATCACTTTCCAAGTCCATTAGACTGAGACAAACTCGGTGAGTGGCCTACAGATGAATCAAATTGAATATATAGAAATCGCCCTTTATAAAGGGGTTGAATTGTGGGTCATTAAGAGGCTGAAGATCGAGAGGGGCCTCTACTGGGGGGTGAGATAGCACTACCAAAAAGGCTTTGTACAAAACGATTTCTTTATTCGTTTGAACTCCCCAACCAACACAATACTAATTCCATTTTAATCATTTTTAATTAAGACACAAACATATTGAAAAAAATAATAATTATAATAAAGGTGGTTTAATCATGTTTCAGGAGACCACATGTTTGCAATGATGAGTGTTTAAGGTCTGGTAATTTTGTTTTTTATTTTCACTAATAATAAACTTTCTAAAAACTCCATTTCTGGCAACTGTTCTAGGTTGTCGGGAAACAAAATCATTGATTCTGTTTAGTGCAAACAAGCTCATACACACATACAATTTACACTTTGTGTAATAAATTTATGCAAAAAAATGGCTTTTGAGGTGCCATCCCGATGATTAAAGAAAGGGATCTCAAAGTGTGAATAGTAAACAGACTTATTATGCATAAAACCTAAACTGAAAATGATGTCTTTGTTGTAAGGATTTATTTATTTATTTAAATGTTTGTTTTTTAATATTTGTTATATATAATTTTCTATCTAAATCAAATAGATATTATTCATTTTGTTTTTAGACTTCACATAGATGCCCACCATCAAATACACTTCTACTTAGTTAAGGAAATCGAAGCCTTGAATATTAGTAAAAGACTTCATATGTTAGTGATGTGAGATATGATATTATATTTATTTAATAATATTACTGAAATTATATAATAAATTTAAGTTTATCCTCTAAAAAGCAAGGGAAGCCAAGCCGAGCTAATTGAGAGTCAGATAGGTGGTTTCGACACCAAGAAGAAGGGGCAGCAATGGGTTCAGTCTGCTCAAAGTGGTACATGCTATTCATTTTGGATGTTCACAGTAATTTTTTTTTTTTTTTGGTTCCTCTAATTTTTCCCAAAATATTTCAATCATTTTTTTCTTCTTTAGGTTTTGTGGTTCAGAAAGATATTGATAGTCAAATATAAAAGGAATTGTCCATAAAGAAAAAAAGGGATTTAAAACTCATCCACCTCCACAGCTTTGCTTGATATGGATGGATGGATGGATGCACTGGTGTCACTGAGCCAAACATATCATCTTCCCCTCAACTTCCTCTAAGGGCAAACATATTATCATCTTCCCTCTTTTTAAAATCTTTCGTCATGATACACTATCGATACGATAACGTTGTTTATAAAGAGAATTAATGAACAACATTGTATTTGAGTTTATTATATTTCTATATATATTTGATAACTTATGCAACCTACTATGTTACAGAGTTATTGAATGGGTGGTTTCTACTTAATTTAGTCCAAAATCATTAATTTATTTTCTTTATTTTTTAACCATCTATTAAAGTTATGTCACCTCAAATTGTGTTTATTAACTTATACAACTTAGTTGTACATGTAGTATTATATAATATTTACGAGTAACACTATATAAATAACTAATTTTTATAACTCAACTCATATAATTTGAGATGACACAAATTTACTAGGTAAGTTAAAAATAAAATATAAATTAAAGGTTTTTAATAAATGAAGTAAGAATGATTCATCTAATAACTTTTTGTTACGTCAGGTTGTCTGGGTTAGGTTGTAGAACTTGGTTGTTTTAGTTACGTTGTAGAACTTGGTTGTAGATTTAAAATTATTCAATAATTTACAATATAAATATTAAGAATGTAAGATGATGATTTATAAAACAAGTGACAGTAGAATACCACGGTATGGTGCATTCATCGAAAGAAATTTATCTCGAAACTCTTGGGATCCATATTAGCACACGTAAATTTAGAGATTTTTGAAACTAATATTTTTTATTTTTACATTTAACATAAATCAATTAATTTTAAAGGTGATAATCGGTTAATGTTATTTCTACTAAAACATAAGAACCAAAACTTAATTTAAAAAAAAAAAAAGAGTAATTATCAACTAGCACCCCTACCTTTTGTTTAAATTTCACTCATATGGAACTTTTACTATTTTTCTTTTTCAATATTCCTAGTTTTAAAAAATCTCTTCTTAAGTCACTCAGTTACATTTTCCGTTAGTTAACATTTATTGACCTTTATATTCTAACAATTTTACTATTTTACCCCTATTAACAAATATTAAAAGAGATTAATTTCTAAAGAATAAAATTGAGTTAAATGATCAAATTAACCTTTAAATAAATACCAATATTTTAACTAGAACTGCAACATATAAATTGTGTTTTATTCATATTTAGAAATGGTGAATGAATTTTTTATTTATTATATAATATTTTATTGATAATATTATTTTTCAAAACTTATATTTGGATAATTTTTATTTATTTTTATATATACAAATTTAATCATATTTTATATTTATTAAATTATTAATGAGTAATTATCATTACTACCCCTACTTTTTCCTCTTTTTTCACTCATATGAGATATTTGCCCTTTCTCTGTTCTCTCATCCTTAAGTTTTGAAAAAATCTCTTCTCAAGTACTCTAGTTAAAAATTCTGTTAGTTAACATCTATTAACCTCTATATTTCAATAAATTTACTATTTTACCTTTACTAACATATATAAAACAATAACTTAATTTTTAAAAGATAATATTAAATTAAATTATCAAATTACCTTAACACATATTAAAATTACTTTTTCATGGATAATATTAACACATATTGATATTTATTTCAAAGGTAATTTGATCATTTAACTTAATATTATCCTTGAAAAATTAGTTATTTTTTATGTGTTAGTAAGAGTAAAATGGTAAATTTATTTGAATATAGAGATTAATAGATGTTAACTAACAGAATTTATAACTGGAAGATTTAAGAAATGATTTTTTCAAAACTTAAGGATGAGAGAAGAGAAAAAAGGCAAATATCTCATATGAGTGAAAAAATGAGAAAATGTATGGGTGATTAATGATAATTACTCAATTATTAAATTTCATAACATAATTATTTAAAAAACAATTTAGACTCCTATAGTTAGACGTTATTACAGTATCACCTCCAAATTTTATCTAATCATCACAAAACTTCTTGCTAATCTATTTTTTATTGAAATATCAAGTTTATATCTATGATAAATAATACTTACCACTCCTGAGTTTACAAAAAAATTGATTAGCTCTCATAATTGGTAGAAACATTTCTTACATTAGTAAGAAGTTTTATAAAGATTCTTAAAACCTTTGGGGACATTGTAATAATACCTAGCTACAGGAAGGTTATTAATTTTTTTATATTCAGAATTATAAGAAGATAAATATAAGTACTATAAGAAAACAATTGATAAATACTAATTTACCTTTTCATCTGCTATTAATTAAATAAAAATGTAATTGAATGACATGAGAAGAGATTTTTTTTTTGAAAATTTAAGGACGGTGAACAAAAAAAATGATAGAAATCTCGTATGAATGAAATTTAAATAAAAAGTAAAAATAATAATTGATAATTACTCTTTAAAAAACCTATACATTTAAATTAGTTAACCCATAACTTCAGGCATCGGAAGCTATATGCCTTTGTTAATTCTATTTCAAATCTAAGAAATATATATCATTTATTTTGGTAACTGTATTTGAAACTTCATGATCCCGAAGGCCAAGACGATTTTTAATTAATTAATTGGATGTACATACACGACTTTAGGTGTCAACCAATGATAAAATAGCTGCACCGTATCAAAATGGGAAATTTGATGTGAAGAGGGTATATAATGATAGAGATTTGCATTCTCTAAATTCTCTTTAATAAATAAATAAAGCTATAATTTAGAGCATGTAGCATAGCTCTTCATGTTTACAATTTTTGTCAAACGAATACTATATTGAAATGCCCTTTCAGGCATCTAACTGGATAACCAATCCTTTTAATTTTTATATGAAAAATAATTATTCTTATAACATTAAATAGAGTTGAGAAATAATACATGAAGAAATGAAATAAAATAAAAAATAAAAAGACTAAATACACAAAAATCCATTAATTTTCATAAAATATGACGAGAGACAAGACGAGAAATACATTGGCCCCTCTCTCCCATCAACTGACACTAAAATTCTCATTTAAGACCTCTAAATGTCATCACAATTCGTGACATTTTAATATACCACTCTCTACAAACGCAGATACAAAATATGATTACACAAATCTGAAAGCTCAATAAAATCCTGTACTTTGACTTTGAAGAAACAAGACGAGTAAAACAGAAAAAACTCTATGAATGAATGCATGTATTGGACAATTAGACCTGTGACTTTGCTAATAATGATAATGAATATCAAACATGAATGAAATGGAATGGAATGAAATGCAATGCAAAATGATATGATCCCAAATGTGTATGAACCCCAATCCCACCAAGTTTACAGGAAAAAAAAAATGTACGAGATTGAATACAACCCGACTAGACATACTGATGAATGATGCGGACTCTTGGTAACGAAAAAGACAAGAAAATCGGTAATTTGAACCGGATGAAGGAAGAAGATTTATTCGATGTCGCACATGGGTTGTTTCTAAGTGTCAGATTACTTTGAACCAACTCCTCAATGTTACTCATTCCAACCAAGTACATGCCACAAGAGATGACCACCAAAGAAGATGTGGGATTATCTGTGAGAGTTTCGGTGCCATCGAGGAAGGCCAAAAACTGCCTGTGATGTTGGATTAATCTGTGTATTGATCATCATGTTGGCGTTAGAGTCTCCCCTCTTACTCCTCTACTCCAATCCTCCGAGACCAACAGTAAATTTTCTAAGATGTTTCTGTGGAGCCTTCACCACTCCAGCGACTCCCACCACTACCCACTTCCTCCATGACTCAAAGCAACCCGACCCCATGGTGCTAATGCAAGAGTTAGCGACAACTAGAAGAACAGTAACTTCTGTTGTCTAATTATGGAGACGACCTGACACATGCAATCTTTGACCCCAACTCAACACACCCAAATGCATGCAGGGACTTGAAAAAGGAAAAAACTACGCCCAGTGGCAATAGCCTCAAACAGAAATAGACTTACTAATGGCCAACTTGGCCCATTCAGCAGACTCTTTAATCATATGGTCTTCTGAAGACAAGCATTCATTTAAAAAGTCTTTGCTTGAAAGGGATTGCTGTATCAAAGAACCTGCATTACTTCCCAGTGTATCAGCTAGATCTCCAAGGAGCCCAATAGCTGTCTTCATCACGACTTCATCCCTATGAGTACAATATAAAAGGAATTTAATAACCATAACAACAAAAAATAAATTGCTCCATCAAAACCTAAGATATTAACAAATAACCATCCACATAACTTACGACATTAACGAATATCTATCAACATAACTTACATGTCTTTTTCCATGTATATGCTATCCAAAAACTGAAGGATATGGGGTGCATAGGGAATCAAGAGCTGGGTTTTTGGAGAGTTCTTAAACCCTTGGAAAATCCCAGAATATGCCTCCAAAATCCCATTTCTTAGAGAATTGGTGTACTCTGTCATATCATCATCAGCACTTGATGTGTGGGCTGACAATTCTGCTGCACTCTGGAGCATGGGCATGGCATACATTAAGTATTTCTCAAAGTTCTCTCCGATTGCAAGTGCTATGTCACCAAAGCATGAGAATATGGGCGGCTTCACAGATCTGTGCAACTGATTGCTTGATAAATCTTTAAGAAGTTGTGTCATAATCCCATCACAGTAAGGCAGAATTTTTTCCTCCAATGCTCTACAAATATCCCCCACCACACCAACAGTAACAGCACAAACTTGATACTCCTCAAAATTCTGAAGACCCATTTCCAAGTATTTATAGAACTCTGGCATGTATTTTGCAAAATCAGGACCCGTTGAATATGCAAGTGCTCCAATGGCAAGCATAGCCTCCTCATGGACAGTTGCACTCCTGCAAGCAAAAACCCTCAAGAACAGTCCCATTATCTGGTCTGCATACTGCATGAAGACATACTTGGTAGGCTCTGATGAGCCTAGCTTCTGAATAATGACTTGTAAGCAACCACAAAGAAGGCCTTGTAACTCACTCTGCTTTTCTCTCTCATCAGATGAGAGCTTCTGCCCCTCAAGAGTCGCATGAAGCTCCATCATAATGACAGGTACTAGTTGCAGCACCATGGGTGCTGTTTCATCAGTTGAAGACCTAACCACTTGATTCAATGCTTCATATGCAGCAGTCCTTAATCGTGACTCCCCAGCATCTTCTCTGTGAGTAACAGTGAGAAGGGACTGAACAATTTCCTGGAAAAAGGGAGTCAGAGGGGATGATGGGCCAACATCCTCATAACCCTGGGCAAGAAAATAGAGAGCACCACAGGCCTTCTCAGCAACATTTGGAGTATCTTTCATGCTTTGAAGCAGAACTGTGATTATCTGTTGGCAATTTGCCTGGGTAATTATGGGTGTATCTATAGTTGAACCATGAAGGAATTCAAAAATCCTTCCAAGGGTCCAAGCAGTAGTGTCTTTCACATGGTTATTTGGGTCTTTTGTTAAAGCACTGAGCATGAAGGTTAAAGCAACATTAACAATATGTAGTAACTTTTCAGGGGAAGGACCTTCCAAGATTGAACCAAAAGCATAAGTGGCTGCCTCCCTTTGTCTCCAATCTGGTTTTGCTATATTCTCTTCAATGAAAGGGATGACAAGAGGTACTATATCATCTCCAACTGTTCGAGCAACCAATCCCAGGCAGGTGCCCCCCGCCATTGCAATATTCCATGCCCCCTCATCCTGATCCTGATCCTCCTCTTGCTTAAGAAGCGTCTCTAAAAGCATTGGAACAAGTGCAGGAAGTGCCTGCTTAATAAAGTAAAAACAGGGAATATCAGAGTCTGCAGTAAATTCACTGCCATATTCCTCCAAAATATCAATTTCCTCGTCACAAATTGAACTCCAGAATTCAATGGCTTGAAGAGCAACAGGTTCCTCGTCTTCTCTCACAGCCTTAGCAGTGATGGTATAGATATCCTGCATATAAGGAGCTAATTTTTCATAGTAAGTTGATGAAATGGAGACCAGACACTCAAAAGCTGCCTGCCGAATCTTCACTTCTGTCGATTGTGTTGCCTCACAAACAACTCTCATGATATAATCACGCTCCATGTCATTGCTAAAGTTTGCCTGGGCAAAGCTCAGGGCATTGTACAAGGCTCGTGTAGCAGCAAGCCTAACATCATTGTTCACTTCAGAAGCATTCATACCCTGAACTACGGCCGTAAGTATTTTATTTACATGATCTTGATCTACAACATCAGGAGAGACTTCCTCACACAAATACCCAAGAGTCTCTAAAGTGGCTTGCTTAACATGAGCTGGTAGCTGGTGAATATTTGACAAAAGTGAAACTATAAGCTCAGGCCATTGTTTCTGTGGCAACTCAATGCCTGCGACCTTGGCAATAACTTGAGAGGCAGTTGAACGGGCATCAGGTACAGGGGACGTTAGAGTCTTCAACAAGCATGCTTTAATCTGGGTCTTCGCATTGGCATCCAGTGACAACCATCTTTGAACAAGCTCAAACTTTCTGTGGGCTTCCTTGGCATCCAAGGCATTCTTAAGTATCAAACCTGCTAATTTACGGCTATCAACGGGCTTATCATCATTTGCTAACTCTCCAGAGAGGGACAGCAAGAAACCAGGAAGGTTTTGCTCCTGAAACTGTTTCAAACTTTCTTCAGCATGCTTCCGCACAGTTCCATCTATTGATTGTGCATTTAAAAGCACTTGGGTAACTTCCATTGCCATGCTCTACCTGACAGTATTAATTATTTAATCAGTCAGATAACCCATCTTCAACAGCCAAATAAGAAATTGAAAAAAAAAAAAAAAAAAGATCCCAAAAGCAAGGATTCCCAAACCCTGAACACAAACCCAAAACAAAATGGTCNCTTCAACAGCCAAATAAGAAATTGAAAAAAAAAAAAAAAAAAGATCCCAAAAGCAAGGATTCCCAAACCCTGAACACAATCCCAAAACAAAATGGTCTAAGACAAGAATAGATTAAATAAAACAAATAGAGATAAATTCCATTTGCCTTCTTAGTAGCCAAGAAAAATAATCTGCTTAACAGGAAAGAAGAAAATAGTTTTAATAAACTGAAACCACTTCACCTTTTATCTTTATCTGCTTAAAATATAAATCATTCCTTCATGAGGTTCCCACAGAAACCAAGAAACATAATTCAAGATAAAATATCTTAATGTCCATCTTATCTGCAGCATCTGAAAAAAGAAAAACGCTGAGCAAGCTTCTATTTAGCTTTCTACGATATATTTCATCATCCAATCACGGCAGCAATCTAGATACAAATCATTCAAAACCTAGCCCCCACGAGGAAGAAATAATCTAAAAACACAACATAAGCATCAGCATCAGCTTAACCACACTCTCCGTTAACGGTTGAATGCAATTATCATCGGAACGAACATAGCAGAACCAAAGAACAACACCAGTCTTCGTTAATCAGTCCCTCAACTAATACAAATATCAAACAAAATTTTCAACTACAGTAAACAGTGAATAAATCGGCATCTACTGATAACCCATTTAAGACATAAATCTCACAAAAACAAATAAAGAATCCAAATCTCGATCCATTCAAAAACCCTAACTCCACCAAATTGCAACAGCAGATCAAATCAGATTCGATCCAATACAATTATGCACTCAATTCAATCAATTTTTCTTTCACGAATATAACAAAATATAAAGTAAAAAAAACAGTAACAGCTCATCTAAATCAGCTTGTAGACACAGATCGAATCGAGAATTCGTGCAAATTGAAACTGATCAATAAATTGAAGATCGAATAACCAAAAATAAAAATAAATAAATAAATACGAATAACGTGAAAAGATAATTGAACAGTTGGATTGAGAGAATCGAATCACCTGAGGCTTCGGGAACTAAAGCTGGCAATGCTGTTACGGATTGTAAGAGTGAAACGGCGCGTATTGAAACCCTAACAGAGGAAGGGAGAGAGAGAGTGTGTGTGAGAGAAAGAGTGTGAAAGAGAGAGAGACGGGGATGTGAAGGTGAAGCTTGGGCTTGCATAATAATAATGTAATCCGTCTAATTAATTGTTAAATGTCGCGGAAATTATCACGTACAGACGCGTCCACCCGGTACCAATGTATTTTTCGATAAATTATGAAAAAACGACTTTGTTGACGGTCATTTTGAAAAAAAAAAAAAAAAAACTTATTTTAAAAAAATTTAGATGTAATAATTATAATACTTTAGATTAATAGATCGGTAGGTCTTTTTATTATCAAGTATAAAAGATTGAAAACACGATAGCTTAAAATATATTATCAAGTTGTCGAATTTTGAAGACTAAAAATCAAAAGGACCGATTAATATGCCTATTTGTGATTTGAATAATTAAATTTTTATCTAAATAAATATTAAATAATTGAGGATGATAACTTGACTCAAATATTTATGTAATCATGTATTCTTAGTGGAATGAGCTTAAGATAAAAAAAAATAATTGGTTTAAGACCAATATGTAATGAAAATATAATTCAGACCGGTTGATTTGAATTTAGCTTACTATTTAGATTAACTTTGCGACAAAAAACTTATACTTAAACATATTTTGGTGTAGTTTATTATTAAGAGTTTGAGTATGAATCTTGATGAATTTGTTAAATTATGAACATTTTTTAAAAAAATCATTTAGCATGAGCTCTTCGGTGTCATAAATAGCATACGAATGGAAAAAGGAAGTTCTTTAATGTTCAATCTACTAATTTTTGTTTCAAAGATTGATTCGATAATTTTAGTTTTTTTAAATTTAATATGCTATAGAAAAATTCATATGATTAACTTAAGATAAATTTTTTCCTTTCTTATCCATAAGTGTAAAGTACACGTAAACTTGTGATACATTTAATTGTATATGTTTATATTGATTTTACAACATTAAAATAAAATAAATAAAAAGCATGAACGTTTGACTCTTTGAATTTGTACTCTAAATGTTGGTTGGAGGGGTAACTTTGGCGTGGTCAAGATTTGAGGAAAAAATAAATAATGTCAAAAGAAATGAAATTATTACATCATAATTCGGTATTGATTTCATTTAAAAATTATTAAAAAAGATAATAGTGGTATTCTTGAATTTTTTTTTTTATACAACATATATATGTATACAATTTTTTTTTTTTCGAATAAAAAAAGAGGTCAGAAAATGAGATTAAAAAACCCTCACCGATGGGAAGTCAAGATCATTGAAAAGTCAAACGGGTTTAGGGTAATTAATGGAGACTCTTAGAATTTGGTGAAAGTACGTTTTCTATCTTCATTCTTCGGTGACCTCCTTTCACTCGCACCGGTTACCTTGACGCCATATCACTCTGCACGATTTTCCTCAATTCTTCAAATTGGTAGAAAACCTCATATATGAAACCAGAAAACCTGATAAACGAAACCCAGAATCAGAGAAAACATCACTTGAAAGAATCAGAGAACCATTTCCAAAACCCAGAAAGATCAGAAGACATATAAACAATCACTCAAGCCACCGGAAATCAACAAACAAACAATAGTCTTCCCGGATCTTCCTAACTAAACCAAACCGTGCAGTAAATCAACTCCATGCTACCAGCTCCCAAAGTGCTCAAGTTGCCCACGCTATCATCTCCACAATCACACAAACCACCCGAAATCGAATTGAGTTCCAACACTCCACCACCCCATCACACAAACACCATGAAACCCATTACTCACCCCCACTCCTAACTATCTTTGCCACCACAGGGGACGCACCAAACCTAAAAACGACCAAACTTTCAGTAATACAGCCACCAATAACCTCCAATACATGCACCCTCACAACATTCAGACTTTATAACTTGGAACCTAATGTAGATAAAAGTAGGGTTTCAAATTGAATCCAAATTAGGGTTTCAATTCAATTGATTTCAATTGGGATAAATAACTCGAAATCCTAATGTCCATAAAAAGCTTGAGTCGAAAATTCGTAGCAAAGAGAAGAAAGGAAGAAATAGAGATGGAGTGTTTACCTGGAAATTGTCGAAAGGTAATTTTCAGAGGCTCATAGGCAGGAAAAGAGACCGGAGGAAAGAATAAACCGTTGTGTAGAAACAGGAGGACAAGAAAATGAGGAGAGAGAAGGAAAATATTCGATTATTTATTATCTTATTATTCAATGACGAAATGACAACAATGCCCTTACACTGTTCAACGCAGTATCAAATTGGGGGTTAATATGTCACCATCTGAAAAGTTGGAGGCATAGTTTAGCCTCACCAAAACCAGTGGGCCTGTAGTTATCGACTCCAAGAGAAATTGACTTTGAGATAAGGGGTGATATTGAAAGCTTGAAGAAATGACACGAGTTAACGTGTGGATCCCACAATTACGATTTTTGAAAACAATTTTCGGGCGTGACTTTCCATATGATAAGAGATAGGAGAAAATTTCAATAACCCTTTATTTAAATTAAAAAAAAATATTTAATCTCATATTTTTATTAAATTAATATTTATTTTTTAAATATTTTTAAAAAATTAACAAATATTCTTTAAATATTTAAAAAATAAATATTAATTTTAAGAAAATAATATTAATTTTTTAAAACATAAATATTAATTTAATAAAAATATAAAATTAAGTATATTTTTGAAATCTAATCGGGGTTCATTTCCCCTGAGAAATAGTCTAATACATATACTTGAGTTCTGCTTCACTCCCTAGCTTTACGTACGGTAAAGTCACAGTGCATCTCACCTGTACCTCCATAATATTTTAAGAAATTTTACAAGTATTGGTAAATTACTTTACTTCCCCTGGAGTTTTATATAATAACTTTCTCCCCCTTTGATTGTTATCTAATGATAGAATTTTTAATTTATCCACTTATCCTTAAATATATAGGATTTAGAAATAAAATAACCCCTTTTTTTTCAATTCTATAATTAAAATAAATGCATTTATCTTAAGGTATTTGTAAAAAAACAAAACTAAAAGGATGATTTAAAAAATAAATCATTTCCCAAAAAAATTAGATGTCATGACTACGAGCCGATAGATTGAGAAACTAATATTTTTTTTTATAGGTCTCAAACATTTGACAGCTCTTTTTGAAATTTCGAGTTGTTGTTCTTTAGTGTTTTATAACAAAATAGACTTGTTAGGTTGTTAGTTTGTGGTCATGATATCTAAATTATTTTAAAGTATGATTATTTTTTGTATAACACGTATAATAGTTATTCTCCTTCGGAATTTCTCAATTATATTTAACCTTAAAAATAATTTAACAAACCTCTTTTTAAGCACAACCTTTAAAATGTAAAACATAAATTTTATTGGATAAGAGGTATATAACACTTTAAATTGTTTTAAGAAAAAAAATATATGTATTTCGAAAAAGGAATATAAAGAGTAAATTTTAGGTATATATATAACCCCACTATATCATATATATTTATAAGTTTAAAAAATAAAAGATATTATAAAAATTAATTTTTTATTTAATTAATAAAAAATGAATTGATATTTAATTAAATATTAAAGGGTTTATAACGTTATTGAATTGATATAGACAAAACATTAGGGTAAAATCTTAAAAGGTATTCGATATTTTTCATTTTTTAAATCAATGATTAAAATCCATTTGATCACACAACCTTCAAGTTTTAAACTTGGTACTTTAAAATAGAGTTCGTTTAATTTTAATTTCTACTATTTATTTACTCACTAAAAAAACTATTTTAATATTAAAAATCTACTTTTTAAAAGTTGTTTTTATGTTATTTTAGATGTTCTATTTTACCATATTAGACTCAAATATTAATGTTGAAACCATACATGATAACTAAACTTTTGAATCAATTGGTTTCTTAACACAGTATAATAGTTAAAGGTATCCATTAGACCGTACAAAATTACATAAAACGTGATAGATTAAAATGAGATCCATATTTACTTATTTAACATATTATATTTATGTTATGACAAAATCATTTTTGATAATTAAATATTAAATAGTTCTTACATATTTATTCTATAGACAATGTACAGATCAACCAAGTGTAGGATGGTATTTGAAATTTACACAAACTCTAATTTTTTTTAGCTGTTAAGTCATTTACAAGTTAATGGGTTAATATATTTCACGCCCGTTAAACATTATAAGTTAACAGGTTGACATGTTTTACACCCGACAATTATAACGGATTGACAGGTCCAACACTGTTAGACATGTAGAACTCATAAAAGTATATTTATACAATTTCAATATTTCATATGGAAGAATAATTTTATCTACGGGTTAAACTTGATTACGCAATCAAATAAAACATTAAACATGCTAAAAAATTGGAAAACAACCCTCATATTTAGTTATTCCTTCTAATTTATGTTATTCCCATCAAATAACTAACGTATAACATTTGAATGGAATCTTTATTTCATATCAATTGAATTAAATTTTGGAAATTTTGGAATCTTTATTTCATATCAATTGATTCCTTGAGTGAAGTAGGGTGGGGTTCCTCTGTAGAAATAATGGCGAGTCAGAGGACTCAGAATGTCAAAGAATATAAATGTTATGTTAGGTACGCAAAATACAATTGGGTTCAATTCGATGTAATTAAACACAGCTTTTGGAAAACTTTAGTTTTATTAAGTGTACAACAAGAAAGTTTCTGTCAATTAGCTGTCTCTGCTTTCCCTTACAACTCAATTGTTTTCATCTATATTAGCCCACCACAATTAATTGTCAGCTTTAGATTCATTTGTATGATTTATGGTAGCAATTTCAAAATTAAAATTGAAACAAATAAATAAGTAATAAATAAAAAATAATCTTAATGTATATCTTAAAGATATATATTAATATCTTAAAACAATGTGTATTCGTATCTTTTTAAAAGGTGTAGATATTTACTCTGGGCTGACTTGACCCTTCGGGTTTTTTTTCGGGTTTCAAGTTATATATTTCCGACCTATCGGATTTTGGGTCAACATCGGGTCCACGTGTCAAACCCGAAAACCTGACTTAAGCTATAGTTTTCAAAATATATTTTTTTTTGGTAATGAATTTGATTCGGACCCTTCCCCCTCATCACCCATTTTGTAACATCATCACTGGACTACAAACCTTTTTATGTGTTTATATAATACTTTTAATTTATTATTAATATAAATTTAAAATATTTAACAAAATATGAAATAGTGGGATTCCAACCCATCACATAAGGCCACCAAGCCCATTCAATAAATTTACCACTGAGTTACAATTCATTTACATATACTATATAAAAGTTTTTATTTATTATTTAGTGTTAATTTACAGAATCCGACTCGAACCCGACGTAAACCCGATCGACCCGAACCAGTCGGGTTCATTTTCCCAAAACCTAACTTCGGGTTCATTTGTCGCGACCCGAATCGGGTTCAGATTTTGATCGGGTTAGGCCAAACCTGGCTCGACCCGACCCGTGTCCAGCCCTACACTTACTCTTCAAAAATCTGGGGGTATGTATTAGTTTTTGGGAGATAAATATCAATTTAACAAAAGTCTAAAATTAAGTGTTTTTTCAAAATTTAACCGGGGAGGGGGGTCAATGTAATTTTTTTCCTTTTTAAAAATATATCCTTAAGGTAGACATTAAGGCTACTCATAAATAAAAAGAAATCATAACTAAAACAAAAATTTAAAGATAAAATATTAAATATTATGTTTCGTTTCAACGTGGAATCATCTCTTTGTTCTTCTCAAGCCCCTCGATGGCTTTATTTCTACAACATTATAAAAATGTATTACTTTGAATGTGTAATAGGGCCATTAAGTTTACCTCTTCCATAATTTGGTTTAGACACAAACAAAATAAAAGATGACAGCTTTTCTTGTCTAGTTTTGTCTGATTTAGAGGCACCTCGTCACATGTCCCCATTCATAAGGAATATTTTGTCATCCCTGTTGCTAAAAGAAGTTATCTATTAATTAAAAGTTATTAAATGCAGTGTCAAAATAATTTTTATATTGGAAATGGATACGTTTGTTTGTTTTTATGTATTTATAAAATTATTTTTTATTTTACATAGTTTTGAATATATTTCAAATTCAAATATCAACCACGCCTCCTTTAAATAAATTCAAATATAATTTTCAAAATTAAATACTAACCACAAATCTTACTTAAACGTCAAATCATTTTAAAGATAAAAACACAAAATTCATAAATAAATACATCCAGGGCACAATCTTAAAGATCGTTTTCAAAAATATTAACATGTATCCTTAAAATATATTCAATAATTAAATTTTTGTTGAAAGAAGTCATTTATTAATTAAAAATCATTGAATGCAATATCCAAATAATTTTTCTTTTTTGTTGAAACTACATAATCTTGGAAGACCATTTTTAAAACGTTAACATATCTTCTTAAAATACACAGTAAAACTACCTTTAATTCTAAATATTAGTCTTAGATTCATGAAATACATTTTCTTCTAGGGTTAAGTTTTAGATTCATTAAAAATACGTTGAGAATTAGTATGTGTGTGTATATATATATATATATATATATATATATATATATATATATTATGTTATAATTATTTAAAATTATGATGNTTGAGAATTAGTTTGTGTGTGTGTGTATATATATATATATATATATATATATATATATATATATATATTATGTTATAATTATTTAAAATTATGATGATAGGGAGAAAGTCTATAGTCTATCCATTTTACTATGTTAACTTTTGATTGTATAAATGTATTCCGTTATCATATTATCGTTGCATAATAAATGTACCATGTTATTACATTGCCGTCTCCATGATGGAATCTCAAAATTAACTACAAATAGCTAGTTAATATAGTAAAATCATTTCTTATTGAATCAAACACAATAATTTGCCCTCGGAGCTAATTTATAGATGTTCATTCAATATTTCACTTGTATACGAATTGCACTAGACATCCTTTCTCTCGACAAGTAACTCTCCTTGAGCACATTTTTTCCTTTCTTGTGCTTCCCTCCAATGCATGATACAACAAGAATTTTGTATTCATTTTTGGGCTCTACAAATTAAATCAGTCAAAAAATCAATATTGCTGCCCTGCTCTTTCATATCAATAGTACCTATCCCTTCATCACAAAGCCTACGCTGCCTAAACCAATTAATTAGTTGCTTTGATGAGCATCTTGAGTATGCAGATTGATCGAATTACTGATGAAAAAGACATCATCAATCGATTGATCTATGGATGCATTCGAACAAACTTGGATTATCAATCGATCACTTTAAAGTTTGTCATGACAATCACCCTCACTGTCATCGTTATAGACTGTTCTGTAAAATATATATTCGTGATTGAGCATCTCTTCAAGAGTTAGACTACCATCTTTGATGTCATCAGACTGGATTCATTAAATAATATATAT
>JANLJB010001323.1:0-23215 GCA_026212285.1 Bursera cuneata | reverse complement strand
ATTACATTTAATTATATGAATTCAAATCCTTCTTGTTTTATATGCAGGAAAATCGATTTAAATAGTTTTGTGGGACGAAGACTAGTAGGCTGCATAAAGTGGTAGAATCTAGCCATGGCTGGAGATCAATTGACTGTGCTTAATGCACTTGATGTGGCAAAGACCCAATTGTACCATTTCACTGCCATTGTCATAGCTGGAATGGGATTCTTTACAGATGCATACGATCTCTTTTGCATCTCCTTGGTCACCAAGTTACTGGGTCGCATATACTACCACGTTGAGGGGGCAGAAAAACCAGGCACACTGCCCCCTAATGTTTCAGCTGCTGTTAATGGTGTCGCCCTATGTGGCACTTTAGCTGGCCAACTCTTCTTTGGTTGGCTTGGTGACAAATTAGGGCGTAAAAAGGTTTATGGTATAACTCTGATCCTCATGGTTGTTTGCTCTCTTGCCTCGGGGCTTTCGTTTGGAGACAGCCCAAAGGGTGTCATAACGACCCTTTGCTTCTTCAGGTTTTGGCTTGGCTTTGGCATTGGTGGCGACTATCCACTTTCAGCCACTATTATGTCTGAATATGCAAACAAAAAGACTCGTGGGGCATTCATTGCCGCTGTGTTCGCAATGCAAGGTTTTGGTATTTTGGCTGGTGGGATTGTGGCACTTATTGTATCAAGTTCCTTTGATCATGCATTCAAGGCTCCTCCTTACTCGGTTGATCCCAAGGGCTCAACCGTGTCCCAAGCAGACTACCTTTGGCGCATTGTCCTCATGTTCGGTGCCCTCCCTGCTGCACTTACATACTACTGGCGTATGAAGATGCCTGAAACTGCTCGGTACACAGCTCTTGTTGCCAAGAACGCAAAACAAGCTGCTGCAGACATGTCAAAGGTTTTGCAAGTAGAAATTGAAGCCGAGGAGGAGAAGATAGAAAAGCTAACCGTAGCTGAAAGGAATTCCTTTGGCTTGTTCTCTAAGGAGTTCTTGAAGCGTCACGGCCTTCACTTGTTTGGAACATGTTCAACTTGGTTCTTGTTGGACATTGCATTTTATAGTCAAAATCTTTTCCAAAAGGATGTCTTCAGTGGAATTGGATGGATTCCTGAAGCAAAAAGCATGAATGCTATTCACGAGGTTTACAAGATCGCAAGGGCGCAAACACTTATAGCACTATGCAGTACTGTTCCCGGGTATTGGTTGACAGTGCTTCTAATTGATTACATGGGGAGGTTTGCAATCCAATTGATGGGTTTCTTTTTCATGACCGTTTTCATGTTTGCACTGGCTATACCTTACAACTACTGGATCGAGAAGTCTCACAGAATTGGTTTTGTAGTAATTTACTCACTAACCTTTTTCTTTGCCAATTTCGGACCAAATGCCACTACATTTGTTGTGCCAGCTGAGATTTTCCCGGCTAGGCTGAGGTCAACTTGCCATGGAATATCAGCAGCAGCTGGTAAGGCAGGTGCTATAGTGGGTGCATTTGGTTTCTTGTATGCTGCCCAAAGCACGAACCCTTCCAAGACTGATGCCGGCTATCCACCTGGTATTGGAATCAAGAATTCGTTAATCATGCTTGGTGTAATTAACTTTGTTGGAATGCTATGTACTTTTTGCGTACCAGAATCGAAGGGAAAATCCCTTGAGGAGTTGACAGGAGAAAATGAAGACAATGATGAGACAGACCAGACAGCTGCTACTACTAGGACTGCTCCAGTGTGATTTGAAACTAGTTCTCTTAATTAAGAAGTTTACCTTAACTATTTCTGTGAAAAACCAATGGTGGTTTTGATTTCTTGTCGTGCAAACCCAATAATGTAGATATCTGCTCTTGAATGCTTGATCCAAGAGCAACTATACGGTGTGTATTGAATTTTTATCTGGTTAATTTTCTCGTGATTCACAATTCTGTTGTAATTCATAATATTCGTATTTTCTTTTCTTCGGCCTTTTTTTTTTTTTTTTAAATTAAGGATATCATTTGCTTATCGTCCATTTTTTTTTTCACAGTTCTGATCCTATTGAATTAATTTGGAGAAGCCTCTTTCTACTTTCTTGAGTTTATTTCAAGGGTCACTCGAATATTATTTGATCAGTCACTATATCCTGTTCACAGAGAGACTTTCAATTTATTGTAGATATCTATATCATTTCTTCTGAATTTCCATCTCCAATTAATTTGATGCTATAAATTAGGTTTGATCCGTCAGTATCTCTGTTAGGTTCTTGGAAGGAACAAGCCGTGGAAAAAAAAAAAAAAAAGTAATTACCACTAATTATCCCTATCTTTTTCTTAATATCACTCATATGAGATTTTTTTTCTTTTTTCTTTGTTATCCTTAAGTTTTTTAAAAATCTTTTATCAAATACTTTAGTTAAATATTACGTTAATTAATCAAATAATATAAAGAAAAATTAATCTTTGTTGGCTGCATAAAAAATGGAACTCATAATATCCCTATTTGTCTTCTTATATTTCATATAATTATGTTATGAAATATTAATAATTTAATAAAAACAAAATATGAATAAATATTATAAATATAAAAATAAATAAAAACCATAAAAATATAAGTTTTAAAAAATAATATTGTCATTAAAATATTATATGACAAGTAAAAAAAATTCATTCTCCATTTAAAAAAAAAAACATAATCTCTTTTAATCTGAACTAACCAATCAAACTAAAATTTAATTAAAATTTCGTTCCGCCATGAATACTCACCGTAAACATAAAATAAATAATTTTATAAATAATAATCGTTAGAAAAAATTTAGAATAAAATAATTGAATAAACAGAACAAAAAGTCCATATAAAAAAAAATTATATACAAAAAAATGGTTGAAATTGACTTTGAAAATGTATTTTTCTCTTTTTTTTAATATTTTGTTTATGACATTATCAATTTATTTGTATATGATTTTTTTATACTAGATTTTTTTATTTTGTTTATTCAATTGTTTTATTTAAAATTTGTTCTAATAATTATTATTTATAAAATTATTTATTTTATGTTTATAGTGAGTATTGGTAGCGCAATCAAATTTTGATTAAATTTTAGCTTGATTGTTTAGTTTAAATTAAAGGAGATTATACATTTTTTTTTAAAATGGAGAACAATTTTTTTTTACTTATTATATAATATTTTATTAACAATATTATTTTTAAAAACTTATGTTTGGATGGTTTTTATTTATTTTTATGTTTACTTATTTATTCATATTTTGTTTTCTTTAATTATTATATTTTATAACATAATTATATGAAAAAAAGAAGACAAATAGGGCTATTATGACTTTTATTTTTTTTGTAGCCAACAAAGATAATTTATCTTTACACCATTTGATTGATTAACATAATCTTTAATGAAGGACCTGAGAAAAGATTTTAAAAAAACTTAAGGGTGATAGAAGAGAAAAAAAAGAAGTCTCATATGAGTGATATTAAGGCAAAGGGTAGGGGTGGTTAGTGATAATTATTAAAAAAAAATTGTAATATTATAAGCCTATTTAAACATATATTAGTTTTGCAACCAGCATAATGGCAAAAACATTTGGCCTTCATAATTAACACGTTGATGATAACGAGGTTGTGAGTCTTAGTAAGTTATATACGGAATTAACTAAGAAATCATATATTTAGAAAACTAACCTATATGAAGTTATGGAACTGAATTTTGAATAACAACATAAAAAATTATGATCGCCACCCTCCTTTCATTCCTTTTGACATAACAAATTGATTTGAGGAAAGTTATGGGTTATAGGCATATCAAGCATATCAACCATTGCACATTATGCTTAAACTCAACGGATAAACCCACCTAGTCGATTGTGATCAGGTTATAAATAATTTCAGATAATTGCATTACTAGCCCTAGTGTTACACATGCTTTCTGTTAGGCTGATCTTTTATGGTTTTAATACCCACATACACATAATAATATATGTCAAACCCAACAGATGTTACAAGTTAGACACACACAATCCAATTGAGATCCTCTTGATAGCAATCACCCACCAACACTTCATCACCCATAGGTGAACATCATCAAAGATCTCATCATTGAGATCATGAGACCATATCACCAGTTGCTGGCATATAACTTTTGACCCTTTAGCAACTATAACAATAAACCCGACGTCTAGATTTTTTACAACTACAAATACACATGTCAAAGGAGGGTTTCAACTTCCACTCTGTTAACATAGAATAATAGAGGGTTATTATGTAAATGTATCAGAGGGCTATTATTAAAAACATGTGTATCATGGGTAGATTAGGTATTATGATTGATTTCTATTAGACAGTTAGTTAGTTGTCAGTTATTGTATATAAAGTCTTACTCTCTGCTGTAATTTGTATTACTTCAGTTAATAACATTCTACTCTTAATTCTTCAATATGGTATCGGAGCCATCCATGGAAGATCTTGGAAGCTAAAGACTTCTAGAGACTTTCTTACCAATCTCCTCTGCAAATCTCACTCTTCCAAACTCACTACCAACACCTTCGGTTAAAGATAGCTATGGATATTGGCACTAACAGATCCTGTCAACACTAAGAGCATATAAGTTTGAAGGATACATCGATGGCAACAAGATCCATCCACCATCTTGACTGAGTGCTTAGAATCCATAAGATCCAATTACCTTTGTGATTTCAATCAGTCTCGAGTCCCTTGTTTGGTGCCAAGTTAACCAATTTGTGATGAGTTGGCTCATTTCATTAATTATAGAATCCATGTTTGTACATATAGTGCGATGCTTGAATTCAAGGGAGATCTGGAGCTTACTGGAGAAACTCTTCTACACACAATCTCGATTGCGAATTATGCACATTAAACAAACAACTTCAAACAGCCAAAAAAGGTTATTCAAACATCTAGAACTGGTCCTATATCCTTAGAAGAACTCCAATTTCAACTGCAAAGCTATAAGTTGAGGCTTAAACAGCATAACTCAACTAATTTCTTTACTACTAGCTCTAGCGCAAATATGACAAAAAGGAAATTTTAGTTCAATAATTCTAGTAATAATGGCTTTAATAAAAACTTTAATCAACATTTTTCAAGACTTCCTAATCAAACCTTCTGAGGTAGAGGTGGAAACATAGTTCATTCTTATGGAAGAAATGGTGGAAATAGTTGCATACTTAGTGGGACTAGTAGGATGCCTTAATATGAAAGATATTTTGGTAACTACAATGTTGCAGGTACACAAGCTGTGCCTGGTACTAATTACAACTATAACAACAGATCTGTTTATCAACTTTGTGGCAAAATTGGTCATATTGTTGTGAAATGCTATCATAGGCTTGATTGATCCATCAAGGATATGCACCAAACTTTGCCCCTACTAGTCAAAACCAGATACCTCATTTGTCTCCAGGATCACAAGCTTATTTTGCTTCCTTTGCTTAAGTTGTTGTTGCTACAACTTAGAAAGTGTTACCTAAGTATAGGTAGTCTTAATTATAGTCCTCCGTGAGTCCAAGTATCGTATCCACATGAAGATTATTATTAAGATCAAGTAGTCTTTATCTCAATGTCCAAAATCCAAAGCAAAGGAAATGTATACGAAGTATTGGTTGATTTTAGAGATGAAGTTACCAAACAAAATTAGATTCAAATAAAAAAAACTAAGGCATCGGAGATCCACACTCAATTGAATTGTAGAAAATATTCTTGATCCTTTTTATAACTCAATTGAAATTAACTAAAGAGTAAAATCAATCGGAAGAAGTAAACGTTTTAGTTCAAGAAAACATGAAATAAAAGAATTACCTTTTAACGGATTGACGACAACATTTCGAGAAACATGTACTTGATTTGTAAAAGAAATTTTTCAAGCATTGAAAGTGCCAACATGTCTACTATGAATCGCTTTTGACAAACCAAAACAACTTTCAAACAAATACTTATTCAAAGAATTGAAAGGAAATACATTGAAGAACAAAAGTAGGATCAAGAACAAAATTAGAAATAAATGAGTGTTTCACTCCTAGCCTTAGCTAAGAGTTTAGAAAAACATATTACAACTACGAAATACAGAAAAAATGAAAATAAAAACTCTAAAAACGAATTGTACATTTGCAATGAACTAATGGTCTCCTTTTATAGACAAATGGGAGAGGACATTGAAGGAATTTTCATAGAAATTCATTTATTGTCACCCAACCACTCTTATCCCTTATAATCACTTTTAGAATAACTTACACATCGAATCTATCAAAGTTTCTAACATGAAAGATGTATATAATTGAATTATCTTTTTATAGCCGCTTGAATGGTGCCATTTGGATATATATTTATGGAGAAATGGTCAAAATATAGTAGCTATATCAATTCTCACATACCAATTACTCCATCAACTTGTAAGACATTTTGGAGTTTCTTAACCACCGAATTTGATTAAATAAAAAAGATACAACTTGTAGATATTTGAATACAATCTCCAAAGCCGTAAGAATCATGTCATTTGGAGTTGAATTCATTAAGATATGGTCTCGGATGTCTAGAAATGTTAGGCTGTAATTCATTTTTGACCACCTGCCACTTAATCACTTTGCAACAACTTTTTGATCACCGTGCACTCATAATTTAAGAAAGTATCCAACATACAAGTTGTAGATAATTATCTTATCTTTCTAGCGCATCTTGAATCATGTCATTTGGAGTTCTAGTTAGGTAGCAGTAGCCATATAAGTCCAAATAGGTCAGGTTGGACGTCTTAAATTCTGGATTCTGTTGTAACCCAATTTCGACTCATTAGACATTAGATTTGGACTTTAAGTTGTTCTTCAAGCTTGTGGCGAAATCTGTTAACTTTCTACAGGTATAAGATTCGAATCAAATGGGCTTTTGGATTGAACGTTATGCTCATTTTACTTGGTTGTATCAAAGTGACCAAAAATAAAAATTTATAACAATAATTCTTTTAAACTCAATACAATGAAAATGGTCACATTAATAGCACTTAAAGTGTAAAAATAATGATTTAAACTCTTAATAAATATACACTTTTAAGTGCTTAACAGTTTTTCCTACCTGATATCTTGACATTAAAGCAACAGAACAAATAATCACTGATTTGAGCAACCTATCTGTGGCTTCTATGTATGGAGGACCAGAACCCTTCGAAGTTGCTGGTGGTAACCTTCTCCCCATATCTCACATTGTTACTAGTTACATTACAATTCCATGCTTATCCAAACCCCTTATACTTAAAAGAATTTTATATGTGCTACCATCAACAAAAACTTACTTAGTATCGTAATATTTACCAAGGATAATAACCTTATTATTGAATTTTTCTCCACCTATTATGTTGAAAAAGACAAGACAATTAAGGCACCAATACTCCAAGGAATTCTTAGTAATGGTCTCTATCTGTTAATTTACCCGTAGTCATCATCGTCATTTCCTTTATCCTTATCAACTTCCAGTCACTTGCCTGTATCCTTATTCTCCTCAGTGGTCACCTATACTACCAGTAAAAACAATAATGCCTCTGTCATTCTCTGGCATAGAAGGCTTGGTCATCCCTATTTACAAATTCTTTAACATGTAGCTAAAACTTCCAAATTGTTTCCTTACCTTATCAATTCTGTAGACTTGTTTTGTCAACTTATAAGTTTGGAAAGCAGTGTCATTCTCCTTATCGTTGTACATACTTAGGATCACTTTCTCCCCTTAATCTTGTGTATATGGATGTATAGGGCCCTACACCAATAAAATCTACAAACGAATATGTCTATTATGTTCTATTTATTGATTATTATAACAAGTATTGCTAGACCTATCCTATGTCAACTAAGGTTGAGGTTAATGTCATTTTAGAAAAAAATTTTCCCTTGTTGAGAGATAATTCAAGACTAAACTTAAGCAATTATAGTCTGATTGGGGTGGGGCATGGTGAATTCAGATCTTTAGCTCATCTCTTCACTCACTTGGACATTTAATTTAGGCATCCATGCTTACACACTCATCAACAAAATGGTTATGTTAAAAGAAGACATTGAAATGTTATAGAATTAGGCCTTACCCTTATGTCTCAGACATCCATGCCATTATCCTACCGGTGGCATGCAGTTCACACTACAACCTACCTTATAAACCAACCGTCTACGTATTTTCTTCACTACTCCACTCCATTCACTACGTTATATCATCTACCAGTCAACTATAAAACCTTGAAGACCTTTGGTTGTGCTTGTTATCCTAACTTGAGACCATATAACAAACATAAACTCTTTTTTCATACATCAACATGTGTCTTTCTTGGATATAGCCCATCTTACAAAAGGTATCTTTGTTTTCATCACAATGGCACACTCTACATTGCTTAGAATGTGTCCTTTAATGAAGTTTTCTTTCTTTTTGCATCTGACTCTTTCATTTCTTTTGTTAGTTTTACAGCTCCATTTCCTGCTCAATCATAACCCTGGTACTTTCCTCAATTCTATATAAATCAACCACTCTCTGATTCAACCAATACATCTAAGTCACCACTAATAGACTTTCCAGCTACCTCACCCTTCATTAATGAGTCTGTCGTACCAATTACAACTTTAGATTCCTAGACACATTCCTCTACTCTTACTGAATCTACTTTACTTCCTACAATTTCTACATTATTCATGTCTGCAACTCTATTTTCTTATTCCAATACACACTCTATGACCACTAGAGCTAAAACTAGTATATTCAAACCTAAATTATATTCCTACATTACCATTGATACATTCAGAACCTGACACTGTAGATCAAGTATTAGCTTCTCCTCATTGGTATCAAGCCATGAAATCTGAATTTCAGGCTCTTCAGGCGACACAAAATTGGTCGTTGTTTCCCTACACTGTTGACATAAATGTAATGGACTATAAATGGATTTTTTGAATAAATACAACTTAGATAGCAGTGTGCAGAGGTATAAGGCCAAATTGGCGGCCAAGGGTTTTCAACAAACTCTTACAATTGGGATAGACAACATATAGACATCAATAATGCATTTTGTAATGGAGATCTGTAGGAGATTATATACATGTCACAACTAGTTGGCATTGTCACTACTTCCGCTTCACCTTTGGTATGCAAACTTCACAAATCTTTATATGGTTTGAAGTTGGCTCCTTAACCATGGTTTGACAAGCTCAAGGGAGCACTACTTCAGTGGGGGTTCAAGACTTCAACATCTGACTCTCATATAATCATCCATCCATTTGTAACTGGCAAACTTCTACTGCTACTAGTGTATGTGGATGACAAACTGATCAGTGGCACCGATTCACATCAAATTCAGCAAGTCATCAATGATCTTAACATGAAGTTTGCCCTGAAAACCTTAGGTTCTGTTTGTTATTTTCTTGGCTTTGAAAGATAAAGATCTGCCATGTCTATTTGTGTTACATAGAGCAAGTATTTACTAAAGAAACGTAATATGTCGGGAGCCAAGAGCTGTGACTCACCCATGATTTCGAACAAAAAGCTGTCTAAATTTGACAGTGCAGACTTTGAATATCCTAGCTTATACAGAAGCATAATAGGAGGGTTGCAATACCTATCCATGTTTAGGCATGATATCTTTTTTGCAATCAAAAAGTTAAACCAATTCTTGCAGTCTCCTACTATCAATCACTGATAGGCTTGTAAAAGGATACTTAGAGATATCAAGTGTACTTCTTGTTATGGTCTAACATTTCAGTCTATGCAATCCCTAAACCTTATAGGCTACTATGATGTAGATTGGGCAAGTTCCTTAGATGTCAAAAAGTCAACATCTGACAGTTGTGTTTACTTTGGAGGCAATATAATTTATTGGTTTTTCAAGAAGTAGCCTATAATTGCAAAATCCTCCATAGAGTCTGAATATAGGGCCTTGTCCTTACAACAACAAAATTGATTTAGTTGTAGCAGCTATTGGAAGAAATGATTATCACTCTTGCTAACATCCCAATACTGCAGTGTGACAACAAAGGAGTAGAATTACTAGCCTCTAGTCCAATCTTCCATGCTAGAACTAAACATATAGAAATTGATGTTCACTTTATTAGGAAAAAAGTTTTGGCTAAACAATTTATTGTTCAACATATCTTTATAGAGCTCCAGATTACTGATATTCTCACTAAACCTTTAATTAGGATCATGTTTGTATTTCTTCAAAATATGTTAGTTATGCAGCAGTGTAGTAAGCCTTTTGAGTTAGCAATGTGTCCCAGCAAGCTTCATGAGATAAATCCTCTATTCATCCTAGTTCAGCTTGAGGGGGGTTATTAACATAGAATAAGAAAGGGTTATTATGTAAGTGTATTACTGTAAAAATGTGCATCAGGGGTAGATTCGATATTATGACTAATTTATGTTAGATAATTAGTTAGTTGTCAGTTATTGTACATAAAGTCTTACTCTCTACTATGATCGATATCACCTCAGTTAATAACATTTTACTCTCAATTCTTCAGTACACTCTCTCTTACTATTTACTTATCTTTCTAGAGTTTTAGTCATTTGAGAGTTTTTTGTTCCATGCAATTTTTGGTACTTCGAATTTTGAGTGTCAGAAGGTCAACATCCATATTCATTACCTTGTTTTTGTTTTGTAGGAAAGTCCATGTAACATCTCTATCTAAATGAGAAACCTTTTATCAGTCAACTCTACCTAACAAATTCCTTTCAATGTTGCTTATGATCAAGGAACATCTCTATCTTGCTAGCGATTTCATTTTGAATCGTCCATTAATTAAGACCTCATAACCATAGTTTGTGTGCTTTCTTTTTTTACCACATCCTCTGCCTATCCAACTCAATATAATAATGATTTAGTTGTTCTAGCTATATACTTTATACCTACTTTTGCCCTCATAATTTCATGATTTCTCTTCATAATTGGTTCAAACCCACATTAAAAACTTGTCAAAAACTCTATTTTTAGAAATGAATTAATTGAATTTTATTAGAGGCTTAAATATTCAAGTTAAGCCACAAGCTTAATCTTTTAGGGAAGTAACAAGCTTAATATGTTATCAGAGTCATAGTGACCTAACGGGCCAGGCTTGAATCCCCTTCGTGTCATTTAATTTAAAAATAATATATTAAAAAGTTATTGTATGGCCCACTTGTAAGAGCCATTGAGGCACGTGAGACTCAGTCAGTCCGATCTACACTACAAGTGAACGCGAGGCCTTTGCACTTGACTAAGTGTGTTAAAGGCTTAAATGACAAACTTAACAAATTTTACCTTCTAGGTTTCACTATCTTCTCATCATCTGATTCTTCCAACTATTCTTTCATTGGATTTCTTTGTTTTACCCTTTTCTAACGTTTTAAAACTATTATTGAAGTATGTAATTTCCTTTTCAAATTCTTTTATTTATTTCCTTTTTTTTTACTACATTTATTTCTTCTTTTGAGATCACGTGTACTGGGGGCCTTACGACTTACGAGAATTCTCTTAGAACGAGATAATTATTCTGACTCCCCAGATAAATTTTGAAAAAATATTTAAGCTTATACTTATGCTAAACTAACACTTATCTATTAAAAACTAACATTTATCCCTCAGATTTTTTGGGAATAAGCGTTAGTTTTTTAGAAAAATATATAAAATTTTAAAGATTAAGTGTTAGTTTAACAAAAATATGGATTTACATCTTACAAGAGTTCTTTCTAACTGTTTCGTTATACATATCTATATATTTGATATAAGCCTTGATTTGACAAAAACTTCTAAAGTTCTTTCAATCGGTAAGAGTCTTGGACTCATCACATGCCATGTCCCTTTTGTGGCCACCACAAATCGAGTGGGGTCAAGCTTGATTGAATAATAATGATAGTTGGAAGCCAGACAACTTAAACTCTACACGAATAAGCCCACATAAAAAAGGCTGGGCCACCTCCAGGCCCACCTAGTTTGCAATTCAACTTCCTTTATCAAGTCAGAATATTCCACGGCACGCATAGCTGTTGAAATTAACATTTATAGTTGCTCTGACCTTCAGAATTATCCTTGTTGATTGTGTTGAAAGAACAATCGATTTTTACCAAAAGAACAATTGAATTTGATTTTGTAAGTGCTTTTGAAGGATTAAGTGGATTAGAAATTACATTATTGCGTGGATTTCCCAGTGCAGCAAGGTCATGCTATTAGGATCAACTCTGTAAGGATGGCTGCAGATATTGATCTCAGCCACTTGTAACATGGTAGGTTGGCGCTACAAGGTAGCTAGATGAATTGTGGGATGGGAGAGAAGACAACTTTCATTGACTCTGCTTTACAAGAGAACGGGCAAGTTGAGACTTTGATACTTGCTAGTTTTGTAATTATTGTTTGAAATCAAATTATTATATGTACAACTGCCAGCGATTGAGATATTAGATAATCTTGGTCTTTTCATTCTTGTTTTCTAGCTAGCAGCTCTAGGTCATCAGGTTCTGCAGTAACCATGTCATCTCAGCTTTTGGACTTTTAGCACTTACTTGCTACTTTCAGTTGAAAATCCAACAATCAAGGCAAACTAGCTATATGCTTTCTGATTTACTTTTATATACACAAATCGAACATATGAACTTCATCAGTTACGAATAATTTAAAACTTTCCATTGCATGTGTACATGTTAAATGTTATCTTAATCCAAAAGCACTTTCGGATTCCCCAAATTTTCTTCGAAGTAAGAACTTTCATCATGTGAATAGACAGGCACAAACCTGTGCCACACGGCACTGCGTTAGCTTGAAACGAACTCGTGATAGAATCTTGTCTTTTCGTTATCGTTTGGCTAACAATTACAAGCTAACGTTGTCGATAACGGGTCAACTTTTTCCACTACTCATGCAGTTGTCTAAAAGCTAACTTCTTGAACCTCTTGCCCATGAAGCAAACTCAATATTTTTCACACAAATTATCATATAGTATCTTAAGATTACAGTCAGAAACTAATATACATGTTGTTTCATAACGATTTCTTAATTTGCTTTTGGAATTAATTTCATTCATAGACGACTCATATTCCATTTCTTAACCCAATAGTGTTCACTTATCAAATTATAACAACTCGTTTAAACAACTTGTGATCCAAACTATGTTACTCAAAACTAAACGAAAAGGTTGTGTGATCGGATGAAGTTATCAATGATAAATATTAGAGACTCATATTAAAGCATTAGTAATGTTATATCTACAACATATTTCTACAATCAATTTCTCTAACTTGAGTTAACAAAATGTTGTAGAAAAAGTAAAAAGTAAAAAATTAATGAGAAAGTTAAATTATATGACATGATAATTATCTATCTAATAAGATTTTGTTAATTAAAATTATAAAGAGTTAATTGTAAAAATAGGCCATGAATGTCGAATTATTCTTAAAGAACCTTATCAATGACGTAAATTGAGAGATAAAGTGATGCAATGATGACTATGGATTATATATTATTTCCCTCAAATACAGAAGAGAAAGTTTGAGATTGTGACTTGTGAAATGTGAGTTAAAACCAAGCTTGTGACCAGTACCTTCCTCCACTACTTAAAACTTTTTATCAATGTTTATGTGGGCTACCTTCCTCCACTTAAAATGCTATCCATATTTATTTTGGATAAGTGTTTCGGAGAGCATAAAAATCATTACCAGCTTAATCTTTAACATTTGTAAAATTCTCAACCCACCACTGTGGAGAAACATTAGATAAATGATTGGTGGTTGATGGGAATTGAACCCTTTCTACAGAAAGTCTTGCAGGATAATATTAGTTCTTGTATGTATGATTTAGGTAAAGGATAACTAATAATGGGAGCCACATAGATGGTTCAAATCATGAAGGGATTTTTGAAAATCTTACAATGAAAAGAACATATTTTTCAAGAAAATAATATGTTACGTGTGACTTTGTAAACTGAATTGTAGCCTTCCAAATTGGATTTAATGAGTAATTAGGCACAATAAGCAATAGGGTCATTTGCTTGGGAGAGAAAAATAGAGTTTTTATGCAGGCTAACCTCGAAGATTTTCTATGGACCATTGAAACAAAATGATGCAACAAAACTAATATATTTGATCCAAAGTTACCTAATTCAAAGCTTAGTTGAAGAAAAAAATTTTCTGCAGGATTGTAAACTTTCAGAACAAGTGAAATTCAAATTTCTAATTGGTGATGAAAAGAAAGAGAGCATCTTAGTTGTAATATGGTGGAAGGTATTTATCATTCGGAATTTCAAAAGTAATGGCTGAATGTACAAGTGTCAAGAATAATGTGGTACGCTTAATTTGGTCCTATTCCGGCAAATTGGTGGAGCTTTGCCTAACTTGAGAACAATACACAGATGGATGAACATCATTTTCCAGAATTTCTATTGACTGAAATTAAGGGGGCTAGCTAGCGTTCGGTGACCACCAGCCTCCATAGTTTACAATAGTTACGACTTCTATTACTTGAACATGAAGCTCCTTGCCAAGAAGCATGCAATAGGTTAAAAATTAAATCATCTTTTCCTAACCCATTATATCATGGAGAATTATGAGAAATAGCTAAAATTAATGTGTAAGTTAAAAAATAACAACTTCCAAATTTATATGATCTGTCTATCAATTTAAACTTAAAACGATTAAAATATCCCTTCTTATAATCTAAATTTTGCTTTCTCTAATTCCTCCTTATAATTTAAATTTTACTTTCTCTAACACTTCTCAATTGACAGACTTATATAATAATCATCAGACTCATTAGATAGTCATTGGACTACTTATCAAACAGTAACCAAAAAGTTGTTAGACAGTTATAAATAGTCAAGATTAGACTGAAGCATATTTTTATCATAACATTTAAGAATGATTAGGTGAATTATATAAATTAAAAAGTTGAATTATTTTTCAACTCATCTTAATTTTAGTTATTTCTCGTAATTCTCATTATAATATTGGATTGGTGAGAATATATCATTGTATCAATGACAAAGTTTTGAGATGGACAAGCATTTTATTCATAAAAATTTTGTCCNTACATTTATGGAAATGTAAGGAACGTTATGTATAGACTATATAATACAAACAATTAAAGTCCACCTTCTTTGAACACAGGACATGATGTTAAAAGCATTGATGATGTAAAGATAACAAAAACAAACCAGACGGAAAAGCAAGTCAACGATTGGCTCGATCATTCTACAAAAATAAAGGTGTCTTGTAATTCCTTTGCTCAGTTTTCCATTTTCATATATCAGTTTACTCGGTTTACGCATTGACTTAGACAGCTAAATGGTGGTCCAGGCCGCACTGAAATTAAACTAAAATTGACATTAATGGACCTGAGCGCTCCACCTGCTTCACCATTAATCATGTTTGCTGCGGTATACGATCTGCAGTTTTATCTTATTAAGTTTTTCTTCCTCATTTTTTTTAAAATATTAAAATATGCTCTTAATTGTTTTATCTATTTATTTTNATGGATATCATTCCATAAAATAAGATTAAATTAAAGCTATCATCCATAATTAATGAAAAATATTGTTTGTATTTAAAAGGGTAGAACAATATAATTTAAAAATAAAAAAAAAAGTTATACTCAATATAGGTTTCTCATTTAAAAACAGTATCAAATAATCATTAAATAATAAGAGTAATATCTAAAATTATGTTTCTCGTCACATGAATTTAAGGTTATTATATTATTTATTATATTATCATATAATCGATTTAAAAAAATTAATAAATCAACATTACAGGTAAATTAAAAATTTGCAATGGGTACTATAATTATTCTAATAATTAATCAATGGTTAGCTAGATAAACGTAGAGTCCCACAAAAGGTAAAAGATTGAAGAGAAATGACATTATAAGGGATGCCAAAATACTAGCAAAAATGAATAAGTTGACTAAATAAGAGCATGGCACGTAATAGTAAAAGGTGGAATATGCTTTGTAAAAATCAAAGATTCTACAATCTGAGGAGAGTAAAGTGTGAAAAGGAGAGGGTCCGCTGCAGTTAAATACGGAACCAACCTGCCATCCTTTCCCTCCATAACCCTCCACAGTTCACTCCTCTTCTTCTCTCTCTCAAAGTCTTTCTTTCTCACGCAAGATCTTGCTCGTTAACCTTTCGTGATTCAGTTGTATTACCAAACATAGCGTTTCCTCCTTGTATGCACTTCTGTTCTGTCGTTATTTCTCAGTGTGATCGGCTTCGGAACGATTAAGGTATGCACAGCTCGTGATCTTTTGTCTTTGATCTTTGGTATCAGTCGTGTTATCTTTAACTAGGAGTCTATTTATTTATTTTTAAACGTTTCATATTGGGCATAACATTAATTCTAGAAGATGAAGAACTTTGTCAGTTTATTACTTTGAGAATTGTGAGGGAATCTTGGAGTCATTTCTCGTATCTTTATGCAAATGATGAAAACTCTACCAACAGGGTAAAGTGGTTTACCCAAATCGAATTATGTACAAACTATATTTAAGATTGAGTATGATCATTCTTGGCTTTTTTACATTTTCATATTTGACCTTAATTTCTCCGTACCAGTATTATGGATAACTTGTTAAAGGGGTGTAATTGAGCGTCTGGTTTGTGTGGTTTTGTCAGCTTACTACAAGATTTTGAGTGTCTTTTACGTTTACTTGTAGACATAGATCTTCAAGTTCAATTTTTTAGAGTTCTTGAGGTGCAGAATCGAGATTCCAGTAATGGGATCTTTTTTCCAGTTTGTTTATCTTGTCAAAAGTTGTTTTTTAACAGTTGTGTTATTATTATTTTAGTGTCACTTTATTGACTCTTGACTTTCAATACTGTTAGTCATTTTCTTGCCCAATTTAGTCAAAGGTCCTCAAACTTGAAATTTAATGTGATGATTAGGATGTGGTGTGGAAAAATTGGCTCTCCTTTGTCTTCTTCTCAAATCATCTGCCCTTCTTTGGTTTCTTACAACATCACAATTTAATAGTCCAAACTCGGTTGAGTCGACTCATTGACTCTGCTTGAGTCTAGGAATTGCACTCGTAAATACTTTTGCTATATAACGAATTAGCATCACACTCCCATCAATCATTCCTGTGTTTTCGTTTTTAGGAAAAATCAAAGATAATTGCTTGCGACAAGAGCTAGTCATGGCAGGAGAGCAATTGCAAGTGCTTAATGCACTTGATGTTGCTAAGACACAGCTGTATCATTTCACAGCAATTGTGATAGCTGGCATGGGATTCTTCACAGATGCATATGACCTCTTTTGCATATCCCTCGTCACGAAATTGCTTGGTCGAATATACTACTATGAGGAAGGTTCTGACAAGCCTGGTTCTCTCCCTGCAAATGTAGCTGCAGCTGTTACTGGTGTTGCATTCTGTGGTACTCTTTCAGGCCAGCTTTTCTTTGGATGGCTTGGTGACAAAATGGGCAGAAAGCGTGTCTATGGCATGACCCTTATGCTCATGGTCATTTGCTCAATTGCTTCTGGTCTTTCCTTTGGCAAAGACCCTAAAGCTGTTATGGCTACTCTTTGCTTCTTTCGATTCTGGCTAGGCTTTGGCATTGGTGGTGACTACCCATTGTCTGCTACTATCATGTCTGAGTATGCCAACAAGAAGACTCGTGGTGCTTTTATTGCTGCTGTATTTGCCATGCAAGGTTTCGGGATTTTGGCTGGTGGCATGGTTGCAATTATAGTTTCTGCGGCTTTTAAGGCCAAATATCCAGCCCCAATATATAAGATGGATGCAATTAAATCAACCGTGCCTGAAGCTGATTATGTTTGGCGTATAATTTTGATGTTTGGTGCAATTCCAGCTGCAGTTACTTACTACTGGCGTATGAAGATGCCTGAGACTGCTCGTTACACTGCCTTGGTAGCAAAGAATGCGAAACAGGCTGCGGCTGATATGTCTAAAGTTCTTCAGGTGGATTTGGAAGCAGAACAGGAGAAAATTGAGCAGATTTCTCGAGAAAAGGCGAATGATTTTGGTTTATTCAGTAAACAGTTTCTTCAGCGCCATGGACTTCACTTGCTTGGAACCACTAGCACTTGGTTCTTGCTTGACATAGCATTCTACAGTCAAAATCTATTCCAAAAGGACATTTTCAGTGCCATTGGATGGATTCCTAAGCCTGCAACCATGAACGCCCTTGACGAAGTTTATAGAATTGCTAGAGCACAAACTCTGATTGCTCTCTGCAGCACTGTTCCTGGCTACTGGGGTACTGTGATGTTTATTGATAAGTTGGGTAGATTTTCTATTCAATTGATGGGTTTCTTCTTCATGACAGTGTTCATGTTTGCCTTGGCCATTCCATACCATCATTGGACTCTACCGCACAATCGAATTGGGTTTGTTGTGATATACTCATTCACCTTCTTCTTTGCAAACTTCGGTCCAAATGCCACCACATTTGTTGTTCCTGCAGAGATTTTTCCGGCCAGGTTAAGGTCCACTTGCCATGGTATATCAGCTGCATCTGGGAAAGCTGGGGCCATAGTGGGCGCATTCGGGTTTTTATATTTAGCAGATGGAATTGGAGTGAGAAATACACTTATAATTCTTGGCGTGGTCAATCTCTTAGGGATGATTTTTACATTCTTGGTTCCGGAGTCAAAGGGAAAATCACTGGAAGAAATGTCAGGTGAGGCCGTGGAAGAGAACGGAATAGTAACAGAGTCAAGACAGAACGCTGGTCAAGATCTTAGAAGTATGCCTGTTTAGTTTTGCAGAATCCCTGGATCTCACGTATGAGATAGTTGCTAGTTTAAAGCGTTGTGCTACCTGTACAGCCTTGAAATGAAATTAGCTCTTTGAATGCTAATGCTAATTTCCCCTCTTGCTATGAACTGCAATACCAGTGTTTGTTCCGAGTTTTAGTTATGTTGTCTTAATTTTTCCTATCAAAGTTGAAAGTAAAATGTATATTAATTAATTAATTACAGTTTCTCGCTTGCTTGTTCTGGTGGTATATTGTATCTACAGTTTCTGCTCACCTCTTAATAGTTTTGTGGTTGTCTCCTCTCTTCTCGGCAACCAACATGGATGCATGTGATTTTTCTGTCTGTCTCCTCCATTGCCATTATTTTGGTTCGTCCATGTCTGATATCTCAACGGATGCTAGCTTATGTGATTGGCTGGGCGATCGAAGTTGACATGGACTTTTATGTGTACATTAATGTCTGTTTCTATGTTTAGTCTAAGCAGCTTCAGTGCATGGACAACCATTATGGGGTCATTGATTGGTAAAGTGATGGTGAGTGGTGACCGCCTATCCTCTTGCAATCAGTCGAAGGGAATAGTAGTGAAAATAAGCTTGTACCTAAAGCTGTTAAAGTAGTAAAAGATGGGACAAAAAATATTCAGTACTGTATAAAGTTGGAATGATCCTTGCATAAGTAATCCTGGCCAAGCTTCCATAATTGAGTGGCTACAGTGTTTTGCCAAGGAGTAGAGGACTTTTCAAAACTTAATATGAGGTTAAAATCAGCGAAGTCATCTGGTTGATATCTCTTGCTGCCTGCATAACTAATGATCCTAAATTCTATGTTAACTGCAATTTGCATGCAAAGACAACACCAGTGACGAGATTGTCAACATTTTACATCAAAGCTGTGGGGACTACTGCTTCTCCTGTTTAACAATATTCCGAGCTACTAGGATTCTAAATCATGAATGTGAACGTCAAGAAGACTTTTTGGAAAAGAGTTGAATCAGTCGCTATTGCATGCTTAATGATGCGTGTCTTGGTTCCAAGTCACTTATATCTTTTCTTTTTTATTTATTAAATTTTATTACTTTAACTATCATGATTTTCTAATATAATTATTAAAGATTTTAATTTTTTGATTTTTTTAATATCATAATGTTATATATATTAAATTTATGTAAGTATCTTATTATAAAAAAATTACAAAATAAGTCACAGTGATCCGAACCAAACAATTTTTTACTAAAAACACGTCTCTGTAAAGTGTAAGACCTCGCCGAGGTTGATATTTACCCAGTGTTTGACGGTAAAAAAAAAAAAAAATTGTTGACCGTCCATTAGACTCTTTAAATTTACAATTAGTTTTGAAAATTAAATTTATTAATAAATATATTTAACCATAAAAGGCATCACAATTTTTTAAAAGTAATTTTACCAAAACTATAATACTTGCTCTCACAATAAAATTACAATACATATTTTTCACAACACAACTATCGCTAATTTTTCTCACAGCATATCAATCTTAAACATATCCTGTTTAAAAATAATTGCTATAAAATAATCTAGTTTTAGTAAAGAGTTTGAAAAGCACAAAAATATAAGTTTTTGGTTTTGAAAATCCTATTATTGCAAAAGCTTATTATGACATGTATGTATAATTACAAAATATCCTCAATATAATCATTAAAAAAAATTAAAATCATTATAACATAATTTATTAATTATACCTATGTAATTTACAATTTTTTTTAAAGTTTGAAAAGAAATCAAGGAGGTTAAAAAGTCGTCATACTATTGCCAGATTCGATCCCTAATGACTTCTGCAACAAAATAATATGTGCTTTACCAATTACATCATTCGACATATCATCTTCAAAAGATAATTTTGATGTTGACGATGTCAGCAAATCTATCTAGTTGTTGATGATCGACAACCCTTAAGTGGCTTTTTTTAAATTCAAAAAATAGTGAATTTAAATAACTGTGTAATTAGTATAATGTTTTAATATATTTTAGTTAATTTAATATCTATTAAATTGATTTTATAATTATGAAATTAAAATATGTTCACTAATTTTTTAAATCACTAACAATATCTAAAAGTTGATTACCGAATACAACAATAATTTTAAACTATTTTTCATCAAATACCACCAAATTTTTTTAGTAAACGGATTAACTCCACTCTATACAATTAAAGCAGATTATTTGTTAAGTTAGAGCAATCCAACCCTAAAACTCTAAATGTGACTAATTTATATATTAAAAAAAACCCTTTTCAAACTCACTCGTGAGAGGTCAAAGCATCAGATAATATTTCTCTTAAACTTTCAGATAATTGTGTATTTATGGCTAGGAATTCATTATTTTGGGATAATAAGGAGGACATTTACATATAAAAATGATGACTTTCTTGCATTCTCATACCAAGCCAATTACATGTCATATTTTTTGCACTAAACAATTTCGAGTCCGCTTGTGGGGGATGCGATGTCGGCCAATGAAGGCCACAACACTGTCACTGTTTTCTGTGTTTTGTATTCTAGAGACTCAAGGTCGCGACGCCAACTCTTGGAGGCCGCGTCACCAGCCCGAATTCGAGTCAGATATAGAAATATCTGGGTTTTGCAATATTGTTTAGTGTATAAAGATTTTTTATTGTTTAGTGTATAAAGATTTTTTATTCTTTAGGTGTGAAGGTTGTGAGTTAGGAAGATTTTCTAACAACTTTGTTACAAAATAAAGAGTTTTATTAAGGGAATTCAAATCAATCTGGTTATTTTCGGATTTTTCTTGTGGATAGAATAGATAGAATTATAGATGGTGGCCTGAGACAAGGAAATGGGAAATCTCTAGAGATATCAAATTTCATAAAGAGGCATTTTTGGAACCTAAGTGTGATAAATACAAGGATGGTTCTCCTTTATAGAGAAGTGATAGCTTGGATGATAACGATGATTTTCTGCAACTGGAATTTGGTACTTCTAAGGATGGTTCATAGAGTAGGGTTTGATGAATTCCAACCCAAGGCATGTTAATTAGGCTTAAAATAATTAGAATGGTGTGAAAAATTACTTACAAAATTCCTTTGCAAATGGTGGATTCTTTATGACCTTACTTGAATTTTGATCACCAATAACTTACACACATGCAACAATAATGGATTAGTACTCTTAATCCTTTAGAATTGAATAATCTTGCTAGAGATTTGTGTAATTGAAAACAAAACACAAGGAGAGAAGGAAGAGCAAATTCGGCAAAGGTTTGGAGGAGAGAAGATGGTTCACTTTGTTATGTTATGTCATGATATAACATGTGAGCAAATAACACCCTACTCATGTGTGAGTGCTTACACTTGATTATATGGGATATTAAAGCCTTAATTATGCCATCCAAGTAAATTAAATAATTCCAAATTATCTAAGCCAAGTGTAATTCCACCAATCACATGCAAACATATCATCCAAGATATTTTGTCAAATATCAACTAAATCCAACTAGTTTGAATTGTCTCTCCTTTGTACATAGGCTTGGGTGCAAATGCAACATTTACAACCTTTGTTACTGGGCCCAACCCATGTCAAAACCTAAAACCAATTAGTGATCTAACCTACTAAATTGACCTATACATCATTTAAGCCCATTTGTGAATAGTATGTAGAAAATACTATTCACAGCATTCATCCTAGGTGAAAGATGCTATCGTAACTCCTATTTCAATTCTTCATTGGGACGTCATCGACGTACAGCCCATTAGGTATTCGAATATATTGGCCGTAAATCGTCACACGCGGACAATCCACCATCCCAAACACTATGTACCGAGCTCATGATTTATAAGGCATAGTTGGCTTCTAGCAAAGCACCAAGCCTTCCAATTATCCAAAAGTGTGCGTAAAGTTACGTAACCTTCGTCAGGTATAGTTCTATATAATTAAATCCTATATCACATGTCACGTAAGGGGTCTAGGGATGGAACGTGTCTTCCCGAACAATGCCGAATATTTTGGATCCTCGTTTGCCGTACGATTCTCTATAATGAGCCGTGACCGAGAATAATCCTCGTCACGCTCTTCCATACCGATCGGGCTATGAGTAATCGTCGTCGAATTCGGTGTGACATTATCTCCATATACTCGGACTGATATGTCCCGTCTTGACATTACATCCACTCCTAAATAGGTCACGGTATGTCCAACGACAAACGTTTCTCTAACCTGGAAGGAGTTATTCACCCAAGTATCAAAGCGAACCGATCTCTAAATGAGATGGCCGTGTAAGTCTCAGGTCTAAGGATTACTTACACCTAYCCTAAGCAGACCTCCCATAGAACATGTATTACCAATGGGATTTCGTGTCGGGCCGTGTCTAGTGAATATGTTCTCGTGTCTAAACGGCTAACAATATTCCCCTATACACTTGTATAAGTATCCGATACTTATATATGTGAGAATTATATTATTATACTTCTATAACCAGTACAAGTGTAATACTAATCTATCTGTACTGCAGATATCCGTCTCGGCAGTACTTCGACCA
>JANLJB010001320.1:8671-22264 GCA_026212285.1 Bursera cuneata | reverse complement strand
AACAACAGCGGAAACATTAGATGAAATCTTACAATTACATTATATCTGATGCTTCTGATTACTAATATTCCCATTTAACCATGATATACCAGCCACTTCAATAAACACAAAATATACACTTTTCCAGTTGAGAAACATCTTTGATTATAGTTAGACCCAATAGTGATCTTATATTAAAATTGGCAAGTCACTGAAATAGTTATTGATCTTGTCATCTACAGGTCGTGGGCATAAGATGAGGTTTCTAATTTTCTGTGATTAGTATAACAATCTTCTGATCACGTTGCAGATAGGATATTCATCACCTGCTGAATCTGGAATTGTGGAGGACCTAGGTATCTCAGTAGCAGCAGTAAGTCTATTTGCCCTTTGTTATTACCATTTATGTTACTAGCAAGCCGAGTTGTTACTTCATTGGTAAACTAAATTTTAGTATATGCCACACTTAAAATAGCTCCTATATGAGTGAAATAATTATGTGACCATGGACTTTGATGCCCACAGATATGTTGTTTTGATGTCTCAGCTCAAGGCCAACCTTGCTAGGAAGTGGTTATGTATATAAATGAATTCTATAATCACCATACTAATTCGGAATTTCATGTTCTGTTAAACATTCCTCTGAATAATATGATGCCTTATTCTCTCTGTGCAGTACTCTGTTTTTGCTTCACTATCAGCGTTAGGAGGACTAATAGGTTCATTAATAAATGGGAAAGTAGCTGATCTCCTTGGTAGGAGAGGCGTAAGTCTTTCAGTTACCTCTTAAATATCGCTAGATATGTATGTGTAATGTAAACTTTAACAATATTACTCTTGACTCTGTGAAGCAGGCAATGTGGTTAGCAGATTTTTTCTTCATCACTGGCTGGCTGACTATAGCATTCTCCAAGGTTTTTTGGTTAAACATATTTTCAATCCATCTTTAAATGAAGTTTAAAACTTCTAATGTATTTAGACATCCAAATGTTAATTTACTTTCAATTTTCATGGACGCCAACAGGATGAAATGAATATCTGAAATCATTATTCGGAATAAGAAGCATATATAACTTTTTATTTTCTTCTCTTGATGGTGTTTGTTCAATTAAATGCTTGTTTCAAGGATGCCTGGTCTCTGGATCTTGGAAGAGTGTCATTAGGAATCGGAGGTGCCATCGCTACATATGTGGTAATTAGTAATAAATATCAAATTACATAATTGATTATTTTATATAAGTGATGCATGACAGTACTTGAACTCTTGTTTACAAGGCAGGCACCTGTGTATGTTACAGAAATTACTCCCACGAATATTCGGGGAGCATTAACATCAGCTAATCCGGTAAGATTTTGAATTTTCGATTGTATTAGATTGCATTATTGGGCCTGGCCAATTTACTCATTATGCAAAAATATTTTGTTAAGTATACAGTTGTTGATTGCTTNGTGGCGTCTCACTAATGTATTTTGTTGGAACTTTTGTTTCTTGGCGCATCTTGGCTCTAATTGGTGACTCTTCTTGCCCTTGCATTTTCGAATTGGTTTTAGGTGTTTCCACAAACATTATAAGCAATGATTTCCTTTAAATTTTCAGTTGTTGTTCCTTGCTTGGTGCAAGTTTTTGGTATATTCTTCATTCCAGAATCCCCAAGATGGCTGGTGAGTGCTATTATAATTTTGTCAGACATGTTTCAGCAGTATTCACCAATGTAAAATAGCATAGAAAGATATCCGACTCTATTAGACGTTTTATTGACAAAAAATATCAATTGAGAATCCATTACAGTGCTCAATTGATAATTACAGTTGTCTGCAGGCAATGATTGGTCGAGAGAAAGAATTAGATGCTTCTCTGCAGCGCCTTCGGGGAAAGATTGCTGATATCTCTCAGGAAGTCTCTAACATCAAAGTGAGCTTCGAATTCTATATCTTGAATTTCAATTGAAAGGAATTTTTTCATTATGAAGTCTTAAACATATGTTTTGTGGAGAAATTAGAAGCTTATAATTTTCTACTTTTGAGCAGTTTTACACAGAGGCCTTCCAGAGACAAACAGAAGACAGAATCCTTATTCTTTTCCAGCGGAGATACACTCATGCTGTAATAGTGAGTCTAACTGAAAAGAAAACAGAAAAAAAAAAAAATTGTATGCCGTCAGTTTGCTTTTGGGGACTAGTCTGAGCTTTCTGTGAATTCTTTGATTGGTTTAGGTTGGAGTTGGGCTGATGTTGNTTCCAGCACCTTGGAGGGGTCAATGGCATTGCATTTTATGCCAGCTCCATATTTGAAGAAGCAAGTAAGTTTGCAGCCTACTTCATGTTTTATATAATGTCTAGAAAATGTATAGAAACAATGATATGAATCTTTATTTCATGAAAGATTTTTCAAGCAAATTGGGGACCAACTCAATGGCTATTGTTCAGGTACTTTATTCTCATAAACTGCAGGTGAATTTGAGAATTTTCCTTATCATTATCATATGCCAATTGAAAATGTTTTTCAGATGCTTGCTGTTGCTCTATCTATAAGCCTGGTAGATAAATATGGAAGAAGACCACTACTTATGGTTAGAATGGCCAAGAAATTTAACTTGAGTTAGTAAGGTAGTTGATCAATAAGCGTATGATACTGAAGTTTCTAATTATATGTAGGCTTCCAGCATCGGGACATGCTTAAGTTGCTTCCTTGTTGGATTATCATTCTGCTTGCAGGTTTCTTCTAAATCAGAAATTAGATATTCCCTACTTCATTAATTTGTAATGATTTCAGACACTAAATTAATAATTCATCTTTACATGGAAAACATTCTGGTTGTTTGTGGTCAGGAACACGGCTACTGGAAAGAAGTCACACCAATTTTGATTTATATTGGCATATTGGTAAGCCATTGAAGCTGAACTAATACTCGTTCTTATTGAAGAAATTTAGAAATTGCTACTTCTTTTGCACTAAATTGCACTCATCTCCTTATGTTCTGATGCTGAAGTTTTGTGAGTCTATTTTGATCTGCCATTTGCAAACAGGGATTTATGGTAGCTTTCTATACTGGTATGGGAGGGTTACCGATAGTAATATCATCTGAGGTATACAATTCTATTAAGTTCGTTTATTAATGAGATTGTAGTATGGGAAGCGAAATTGAGCAATTGACCTTCCATTTCAGATATTTCCCATAAATGTAAAGGGCTCAGCTGGAAGCCTAGTGGTTTTTGTTAACTCTTCAAGCGCATGGATAGTTTCATACTTATTCAATTTTATGATGGAATGGAGCTCAACAGGTATATATCTTAAGCCGGTCGCCGCTTGTTTTTATATCTCTGTCACAACAACAATTTTGAGCTATGAATAATACACTCTTTGATACAATTGCAGGAACATTTTTCATATTCTCAAGCATTTGTGGTTTATCTTTCTTATTTATTCTAAAGCTAGTACCGGAGACAAAGGGTCGAACACTTGAAGAAATACAAGCATCCATGGCCCTCTTTCACCAATAATAAGTACATATATAAGCACCTAGTTACTAGTGAATCTAGTGTAATTTTAACAGAAAAACATGAGAATAGTTTAATGGATCTTATTGAAACTCTTAAAATATTTTGGTTAGTGATCAGATCATGAATTTTATAAATGATCCCTTCTAGTCACTTTGCAAACCGCTATAAATCTGGTAAATAGTATTTTCAATTTTTTGACCAAACTTTCTCTATGGGAACTTATGGGGAAGGGAGAATATCTATAGTCAAGGACATAGATTCTTTCTTTCATCTACCTATTAGACCAAATCCATATTCTTGCTCTGTTTTATCCTGTGCCTCGATGATAGCTCTTCTTTCGTCTTGTGTTAATCTTCTTCGCACAATACAACTATCTCAATCTAATAATAACATAAAATTATAGGATTCAGTTATTGTTGGTATAAATCTGAGCAAACATTACCCAAGGCTTTAGAGATTCCTATTTTGTTTCTGGGGTTTCCTGATTGTTGTGATTTAGAATCCGGATACTTGGAGAGAGGCTAAAGAATGCTGTTAGTTGCATTTCTGTTAATTTATATCAGTTAACTCATCCATTAACCTCAAGAAATGGAAATTCTGAAAACGTAAAAGGGTGAAGCATGTTTATACGAATACATAACCCGTAAAAACAAATCCTTAATGTTTGGTTCCTATGCCTTTGAATAACTCTTTCTTGATTTGTGCCGAAAGTAGTAATTCAGCTCCCTCTATTGTTAAATCTGAAGACCATACAACAATTAATCATGCACCCAAGATTGAGGACTTAAAAAAAAAAAAAAAGATTTATCTTATCATTTTTATTGAAAAATAAAAAATTGTTCTCTTTTCACGGGAAAAATAAAAAGAAATCTTTATTTATTATTATCTTCGATAAATATATTGATATCTGTCTCACTTAGGTGATTGTTTTGGTTCATGAATATGGGGGAGATCGGGTGCTTTAAGAAAGAGTAGTATATTAAAGATAGTTTAACCATTAGCAATCCTTTTTCGTGTAATTAAAAAGGTCTTATTGCAACTTACCAAGGGATTGGGTGCGGCCATGGAGGTTAGCAGCCCCTTCTTGGACAAAGGGATCCTAGAGTATTACTAAAAGCAACACTTATATATAGGCAATTATGTTTTTTTTTGTTTTTTTTTTTTCACAAATTTACCCTTGTTGAATCAAAAAATGGTGGAGTTTGTTTAGCTGTTAAGCAGGGTTTGAATATCACCACTCGAAAAATTTGAGAAGATGAAGAGCTGACGAAAACTCACTATTACAACTTTCTACTTGCCGTCTATTAGGCCTCTCAAATAGTTCTATGAAACTGCAGAAGGCAAAAATCTTGCATTTCAGTAAGATGACAATTTTTTAACCCCATTCTTTAAAACATTTAAAAGAGGAAAAGAAAAAATCATCTTATTTGATAAAAGACTACTCACTCAACTTATAATAAATATATTATTGTTTCCAAGAAAATGTGTTAATGGCTTGGCTAGACATAATCAGCAAGAACTCAATACCCGGTCAATTGTGAATTTAGGAAAATGATCAGTAGTGATAATCTTCTAATGGCACTTACAGAAATCCCAAAATCAAATGAACTGCAGAGTCAACCAAAGTGCTGAGAACAACAAGAAGAGTTACCGAAGAATCATGATGTGGCATGCCATTGCCATCACAGTGCACTTAGTAATTAGACTTTCTTTCAGAAACAGAGGATCCTGCGCTAGTCCCTCAAGTTGATTAAGGAGTAAGTTCAATTGGTTTGATCATTGATTAAAAAGTGCAGAAACTGTTGAAAGTTTGATGAGATTGAGAGAAAAAATCTGTTCTGAGAATTCGTAAGAGTCAGACTTCTTTTATAATTTATCTGTTGTTCCGATCGGCAAATATATTACAAGACATTATATTTGGATTTGGCAGATCTGCCACCAAGTGTGTGTGAGTATGAATTAGATTGAATCCATAGGCTTGCTTCTCTCTCACGTGCTCAGCCTTTTCAGTTATCTACTCCGTTTTACTCGAATAGGAAATAGGGGTCCCAGGCAGTCATATAAAAGGACTAAAAGAGTAAATTATTTAAGTACTTTTGCCTATGAGAATAGGCCCGGACTCGCGCTGAATTCCGGAGTCTATTAAGCAGCTAATATAACTCGTGTGAATTCCAGAAAATAAATAAAAAAATCCTACTTGCTGTTAGTCTGACCAGTCCGACCCTTCTTTTATTGCTTATGTTTCCCTTTCTTTCTTTCAAGAAAACAGAAAATGGGGAGAGAAAGATTGGAGGAAGGATTGCTACCCAGTTCTGTAATTCTTGAAACAACGCATATTGTTGGTGGCATTGACGACAGCAATGAAGTACCTGATCAAAGTGATTCTTCTGCAACACCTATTGTCATGTTCAGCTCCCTCATTGCCTTATTCAGTTTCTTTCCTTATGGCTGTTGTGTAAGTAAAGTAGCTGAGCTAATCTTTTTATAAATGGTAATCACTCACGTAACTCCAACCAACATCTCGTTACTCAGTATGTACTTGTTGATCCTCTAACTCAAGATTTAGTTTCAAAAGTGTGTAACCTGTATGGTACTATTAGAGCCTTTTGATGAATGTCAGTAAAGGGATCAATCTTACAACTAGTTTATGTCCGTTCCTTGTGACTGGAATTCAAATTATATGATCACTTTGCAGATGGGATATTCATCACCTGCTGAATCTGGAATCATGGAGGACCTAGGTCTCTCTGTAGCAGCAGTAAGTATATTTGCCCCTTGTTATTACCAGTTATGTTAGTAGCAAGCCAGACCGTTACTTAATTGGTAAACTACATGCAAGTATATATGTCAATACTTAAAATATAACTTCTATATAAGTGAAATCATTGTGTGAACGTGGACTTTGATGCCGACATATATGTTGTTATGATTCTCAGCTCAAGTCAAACCTAGTTAGGAAGTGGTTATGTATTTAAATGGATATTATAATCTGCATACTTACTCAGATTCATGTTCGGTTAAACATTAAACCCTCAATATATGTTGTATTTTTCTCTCGGTGCAGTACTCTGTTTTCGGTTCACTGTCAACGGTAGGAGGAGTCATCGGTTCATTAATAAGTGGGAAAGTAGCTGATCTCCTTGGTAGGAGAGGAGTAAGTCTTTCAGTTACCTTTAAGTATCACTAGCTATTTGTAATTTAAAAACAGGGTAACCTTGACCTTTTTTTAAATAATTATAAACTAATTTGGTGATTTATGAAACAGGCTTTGTGGTTAGCAGATTTTTTCTCCATCATTGGCTGGCTGACCATAGCATTCTCCAAGGTTTGTTGGTTAAACACATTTTCAATCCCTTGCAATTAGTAAAAAAACTTTAAATAAAATTTAAAACTGCCAATGTGTTTAGACATCCAAACGTTGATTTACTTTCAGTTTTCACAAGAGAGCCAACAGGATGAAATAAATATCTGAACTTATTGTTTGAAATGAGAAGCATCTATAATTTCTTTTTTTTCCTTCTCTTGATGGTGTTCAATTAAATGCTTATTTTAAGGATGCCTGGTCTCTCGATCTTGGAAGAGTCTCATTAGGAATCGGAGGTGCCATCGTTACATATGTGGTAATTAGTAATAAATATCGAATTAAATAGTTGATTAATTTATATAACGATGCATGATAGTACCTGAACTCTTGTTTACAAGGCAGGCACCTGTATATGTTACAGAAATTACTCCTAAGAATATTCGAGGAGCATTGGCATCAGCTAGTCAGGTAAATCTCTGCATTTTAGATTGTATTAAAATGAATTATAGAGCCTAGCCAACTTATTGATCATGCACAAATATTTTGTTTAAGTTTACAGTTGATGATTGCTTGTGGCATCTCCTTAATGTTTTTTATCGGAACTTTTGTTTCCTGGCGCATCTTGGCTCTAATTGGTAACACTTCTTGTCCTTGTATATTCTAATTAATTTTAGGTGTTTCCCAAAACATTATTAGTACTGATTTCTTTAAATTTTCAGCTGTTATTCCATGCTTCATGCAAGTTTTTGGTATATTCTTCATTCCAGAATCTCCAAGATGGCTGGTGAGTCCTGTGATAATTTGTCAGACATGTTCCAGCCGTATTAATCAATGTAAATTTGCATTGAAAGATATCCGACTATGTTCTGCTTTCTCAACACTTTGTGCTTACTTGGGAATTTTGTCGAACACTTGGTGGACAAACCACAATAGCTCACTTGGGACTTTTATCAAACACTTGGTGGATAAATCCTAATAGCACCTCTTAGACACTTATTTGAATGAAACGTAACAAAGAAAAGTGATACAATTACAAGACAATAAATTAGCCACAAGCAAACAACAACCATAACACAATACATGCAATTTTTACATGATTCATCAAAACTGGCTACATCCTCAGAGGCATTGATTTTACTAGATAAGAGAATAATAACAATACAATAATTATATTTATCTTCTAGCTTTCTCACATTCTAGATTTCAATCTTTCTACCTCACAATCTCTCTCGTGTTTAAGGTTTTTACGCTCTTTATAGACTTAGCCACACTCACACACTTGAATTAGAATTTCTTTTCATTTTCTCCAACTCCAAAGTGTTGTTTATATACTAGTTACAAAGTGTAACAATCCTCAACAATCCTTGAACTACAAAATAGCCCATATAGAAAATACAAATTTCTTAGAGCTACACATCAGTAGACTATAGTAAAGGGTTTGTTGAAAAAAAATATCAAACGAAAATCCATTACAGTGCTCAATTGATGATACAGTTGTCTGCAGGCAATGATCGGTCGAGAGAGAGAATTAGATACTACTCTACAGCTCCTTAGGGGAGAGAACGCCGATATCTCTCAGGAAGTCTCAATCATCAAAGTGAGCTTCCACTTCTATATCTTGAATTACAACTGAAAGGAATTTATTTCATTATGAATTTTGAACATATATTTTTGTAGAGAAAAGCTATACAACTTTGTATTTTTTATCAGTTTTACACAGAGGCCTTCCAGAGGCAGTCCAAAGATAGAATCTTTAACCTGTTCCAGCGGAGATACACTCCTGCAGTCATAGTGAGTCTTAGTGAAAAGAAAATCAGAAGATGTGAAATTTGTGAGTGGTCAGTTTGCGTTTTGGACTAGGCTGAGCTTTCTGTGAAACCTTTGATTGGTTTAGGTTGGAATTGGGCTGATGTTATTCCAGCAGCTAGGAGGGGCCAATGGCTTTGCATTTTATGCCAGCTCCATATTTGAAGATGCAAGTAAGTTTACAGCCTTTACCGTTGCTTCATGTATTATTACTGTCTAGAAAATGTATGGGAACAATGATATGAATCTTTATTTCATGAAAGATTTTTCAAGCAAATTGGGGACCATCTCAATGGCTATTGTTGAGGTACTTTATTCTCGTAAACTGCAAGTGACTATGAGATTTCTCCTTATCATAATCATACACCAATTGAAAATGTTTTTCAGATTCCAGCTGTTGTCGTATCTATAAGCCTGGTAGATAAATATGGAAGAAGACCACTACTCATGGTTAGAAATTTAACTTGAGTTAGTAAGGTAGTTGATAATTAAGCGTATCGTGAAGTTTCTAACTATATGCAGGTTTCCAACGCCGGGACATGCTTAAGTTGCTTCCTTGTTGGATTTTCATTCTGCTTGCAGGTTTCTCCGAAATCAGAAATTAGATATTCCTTACTTCCTTAATTTGTAATGATTTTAGATAGTAAATTATTAGATGATCTTTATATGGAAAACCTTTTGGTTGTTTGTGGTCAGGAACACGGCTACTGGAAAGAAGTCACACCAATTTTGACTTATGCTGGCATATTGGTAAACCATTGAAACTGAAAAGAAATGTTTAGAAATCTCCACTTCTTTTGCGCCAAATGCATTCATCTCCTTAACTTGCAATGCCAAACTTTTGAGTGTATTTTATCTGTTTTCTGTTATATTTTTATCTTTAAAAAAGTACAAAGAATAAACCAAATTGCATAACATGGACTGATTGATCTGCCATTTCCAATCAGGGATTTCTTGTAGCATTCTGTATTGGCATGGCGGGGTTGCCAATAGTTATATCATCTGAGGTATACAATTCTATTAAGTTCGATTGCACATTCTTAAATTTCTAATTTTTTATTTTTTTTTTTAAATTTTCATGAGATTATTAACGGGATTGTAGTATGGCAAGATGGTTCTTGTGCAAGACTGCAAATTGAGCAATTGAACTTCCATTTCAGATATTTCCCATAAATGTCAAGGGCTCGGCTGGAAGCCTTGTGGTTTTTGTCAGCTCTTTATCCGGATGGTTAGTTTCATACTTATTCAATTTTATGATGGAATGGAGCTCAACAGGTATACATTAAGCCAATCCTCCTTGTTTTTATATCTCTCTGTTACTAAAACATATTTGACCTATAATACACTTTTTGATACAATTGCAGGAACATTTTTCATATTCTCAGGCTTTTGCGGTTTAGGGACCTTATTTGTTGCAAAGCTAGTGCCAGAGACCAGGGGTCGAACACTTGAAGAAATACAAGCATCCATGACCCTCTTTCACCAATAATATGTACATATAAGCACTAATGCTAGTGTGCTATTACCAGTTAATCTAGTCTGGTTTAATAAAGCAAACATTAACATGAGAATAGTTTATTGGAGCTTATTGAAACCTCTTAACTATTAGTTGGTTGGGGACTAGATCATGAACTTATGATTCTTTCTAATCACTCTACAAACTACTATATATCTTCGGAAACCTATGTGGTTGGAGATTATTATCTGTAGTCCCTCCTACACTTCAGCAGTTTCTTCAGTTAGTAGATAAACAATTATAAACTTTGGTGAAAATGTCTATGGGAAGACATCCAAATATTCATACTAGAGTCTCAAGAGTTATTATTTTTGTTATTACCAATTTGTAATTACCATTTATAAAAGCGTTATCCAAAATATAGCTCCAATTCGATTACAGATTGGAAGGGTATAGGTCTAGATTTCACTATCTAAGCATTGAATGAAAACATTTAGATTCCTCCGGTGTCTAATGACGTCAACTCTCACCTACAATCAACAAACTATGGAAGGGTATACGTGTAATTTCATTTCATTTCTTTTTCTTTTTCATTCTTCTCTTTCTTTCTGAAGAACTCTCATCTCTCATTGTCTATCTTGATCATTGATGAAACATGATTTGTTCGTGGGTATTATAGACCTGTGCTGCGACTGTACTTGAATATTTGCTAGTTTTTTGGTGGGAGTTTGGGAAGAGATTTTGAGGAAAGCGTGTAGGCGGTGCCATCGTCGTGGTAGTGGTGGTGGGTGGTCAGAATATAAGAAAAAGTGCATTCTCTAATGATCCAACAAGGGTACTAAGGTAATTGCAGTACTGTTACTACTTTCTCAATGATTGTAACAAAATTGGACTTATATGTCAATATTTTAAACTTGTCGATCGTTTTAATTTCACCAAATACAAAAACCCGATTTTATATTTGAAAATTTTTTTACAAGAACCCCCCTAATACTTAACTACCGTTCTTACTTATACTTAATACGTACTACAGTAAAAACTGTAAAAAGATATAAATACCCTCAAATGAACATAAAAATTATGCTATTGCCCTCACCTCTTCTACTTTTCTTCGCCTCCACTCACCAAACATTCAAAAACCCGGTTCTCAGTTCAGTTCAGTTGCTTCTCTTCTCTTCTCTTCTTCTCTTTAGCTCTCTCTTTGTCAAACCAGCCCAATCAAAACAGTCCCAATCAAAAAAAAAAATTAAAAAACCATCGCCCCCATCAACAAAACCCACCGCTGCAAAAAACTAAAAACCATCGCCCTTCGCCCAAGCGCCCCGCCTCCTGCATCTCTTCCTGCATGCCTGGTTGCTCGCGCCCCTGCGCTCATCCCACCATCATTCGAAAGAAAGCTTTTTAGTTGCCACCTTTTTAGTTGGCACTTAGTAGACCCTATTCAGCCACAACAAACAACGTGAACCTCTGAAGTATTTTAGTGGTATTTGTAGTAGAAGAGTCATTTTTTGGTAAGTCTAATCATAATTATTAAAGTTTATTTTTTATTTTCCAGAAAATATTAACAAGATCGTAGTATGGCAAGATTGTATTTTGTGTACGATTGCAAATTGAGCAATTGACTTGCCATTTCAGATATTTCCCATAAATGTCAAGGGCTCAGCTGGAAGCGTCGTGGTTTTTGTCAACTTTTCATGTGGATGGATGGTTTCATACTTATTCAATTTTATGATAGAATGGAGCTCAGCAGGTAAATCTCAAGCCAATCCCACCTTGTTTCGATATCTCTCGGTCACTAAAACATTTTTGACCTATGCATACACTTTGATACAATTGCAGGAACATTTTTTTCATATTCTTAGAGATTTGCGGTTTAGGGATCTTATTGTTGCAAAGCTAGTACCAGAGACCAAGGGACGAACACTTGAAGAAATACAAGCATCCATGAACCTCTTTTACCAATAATTTGCAGATACAAGCACATAGTTGTAGTACTAGTGAATCTATTATATTGAAGCTAACATTAACATGAGAATAGCTTAATGGATCTTATAGGAACCTCTTAAATAATTGACATCCTTGTAATCACTGCAAACTACTATATATCTGGTAATAGTATTTTCAGTTAGTTGACGATAAAACCTCTACCTCAATCTAATAATAACAGAATTGTCTTGGGAAGATGTCTCTGATCGTATGAGCAGGAAAAAAGATTGTAGGATACAGTAATTGTTGAGTAAAACGTTTTCCTTTTAAACATCAATAGAAGAATTAATGTAGCATTGAAGTAAGGCTGCTGGTTTGCCAGCTTCTTCAAATAGATATATGGCAGAAAATGCAACCGCATTGGTCACTCCGGAGTGTTGCAGTAACATTAGCTAAATTCCAGCTTAAGCCATTCAAAGAACATGGCCATGTAAATTTTAGTTCACATATTTAGTTGATCCTGGGTTTGTTCTGAGTAACAGAATGGGCCAGAAAATGGCAAAGTCCACTGCTGCCAAGTGCTAAGTCTTCTATTTCTAGGATTCGGGATTCAGCAGATGATTAGTACCTGAATGATGCTTCCGGCATGTATATGACGTAGTAGATTAGAAATTGTTTGGAAAGTATTATTTGAATTTTATTCAATCCGTGGAGGCATCTTAACTGGTTGCATCATGTTATTAGTGCTACTAGGGTTTGATCGAGACAAATGTAAGGTAAATAAGAGTCTTATGTGATAATTTTACTAAATAATTACTAAATAATTTCACTTATTAAAATTATTTAGTTTTTAGTAAATTATTTACTAAAATTTATTTGCTTAATTTACTAAAATTATTTAGTAAATGAAATATATTTTTATTATTTAAATTAACTAAGATTATTTAGTTTTTAGTAAATAATTTACTTGTTTGATTTATTAAAATTATTTAGTAAATTATTTAAATTCATAAATATTATTTAGTAAATCATTTAAATACTATAAATATTATTTAAATTTATAAATATTATTATTCAGTAAATGNAAATATATTTTTGTTATTTTTTTGTAAATTTTTATAATATTTTTATTTATTTTTAAATATTTTATATTATTTTAATAAAAAATTATCGATAATGCTCTTATAATGTTAATTATTTTCAAAAGATTTAAAAAAATAAGTATTTTTATGTTACTTTATAATTAAGGGATGAATTTATAATTTTTGAGTATATCAAGGAGTGTTATGTACTTTTTTGGAGTTTGTATTGTAGCACCGTTAAATATAACTAACGAAGCTACAGTATAAAGGGGACATTGTTAATTTTAAATTTAGTTGGGATGTGGGCAACAACTATTCAATTTTTTTAGGATCTAAAATAAATATCCCAATTATAAAATAATCTTGCGATTGATGAAACAGGCTTTGTGGTTAGCAGATTTTTTCTTCATCATTGGCTGGCTGACCATATCATTCTCCAAGGTTTGTTGGTTAAGCACATTTTCAATCCCTTGCAATTAGTAAACATCTTTAAATAAAATTTGAAACTGCTAATGTGTTTAGACATCCAAATGTTAATTT
>JANLJB010001318.1:9848-37169 GCA_026212285.1 Bursera cuneata | reverse complement strand
GTTTGTTACCAGCAGAGAGGCCTTGGTTTCTTGAACCTCCTTTGTGGGTTTTATAGAGACAGAAAGCCGCAAAGTGTGCAATTGATAAAGGTGGATGTTTCCCTTTTTTTATTTTTCCTAAAAATAAAAAGAGTTTACTTGAGATTTGGTAGAGCTAGAATCATTGACTGACTCAATGTTTGTTTAAGAGGTGCGCATTGGCGCTGAGTCTCATGAGAATAATGTTAACGTGTATAAATGTAATTGTCTTGCCTGATTGTCGAGAGTGGATAGACTTGCTTCCTTCCAGGAATTGAGAAGGCAAAGTTTGTTGTTCTTAATTGTTTTTTTTTTTTTTTTAATAATTTGATAGTATTATAGTATTTAAATTTATTAAAGAATATAAATTTGGAACAAATTTTTAAATTTTATATGTTAAGTATTGTCCTACATTAATTAAAGATGTGGATCTTGACCATTTTATATGTCTAAACAACCCTCTCTTGTAATAACTAGTTTTCATAAATTGAGTTAAGATCGGGTTTATAATTTATTGGCTTCATTTCTTCCAATACGGTATTAGCTTCATTTCTTCTAATATGGTATTAGAGTCGGGTTATTCTTCGGATTAAATCAAACATTTCTATTTACTCGTTTATTCGCCTTTTTACTGAGTTAATCCTACGCCAAAGGAAGTTAACAAACATCCAAATCAAGTCAATTTGTGCAACCAATAATAAGTTCACCAAATTATATTTAGTTTTAAGCTATATACATATGTACATACATGCATCTTTTGGAACACGCGACTAATAAAACGTCATAATCTTGGCAATAGCCTTACCNAACTTACCGGCCTACCCATGATAATGATATCATCTTCTGAGTTTCAACTAGTCTCCTTCCAAGTCTTCTTCACCAACGAAGTGACTTCCCCCCACCCAACCAACATCATTCCTCGTGTTTGCGATGTAATTTAAACGAAACTTCACTTGAAATTTTTGCGTCCTTTTCTGATTAACCTTACTTGACGCCTACCAGTCAATGCATGTAAGTTTCCTTTCCCTCAGGGAATGCGAGACTTAGCTTAACTTTCGTTTTGGTTTGTGCAATTAATCAAGAATTTTCATTAAAATTAATTAATTAACATCTCTTTGTTTTCCTTGCAAGCAAGAAAAAGTTGCACTCGACTTGGCTGACGAAACCATATTTAATTTTACTCAATTAGACCAATCCAATTGGCGTTTGCATCATTAAATTGTTAATCTTGTTTTTCATTTATTAATCAAAGTCGCCAACGTGTAAATCATGTAGTGTTCTCTCACTAATTTGATTATTAAAAACTATCCATGAAGAAATTGGCATTACCAATTGTTTGCAAACGCACACTGCCTGGAATTTTGAACCTTCAAATACTAGCTTTAAAATATTTGGGTCTTTTCTTGATTGGTAAGTCTAGAAAATGATCTCACGAAGACTTTTTTTTTTTTTTTTTTTTTTTTTAAAGCGTAAGNTTTTTTTTTTTTTTTTTTTTTTTTTTCAAGCGTAAGTGTTCGGATCAACTGATTTGACAAAGACATTCATTGAAAATTATAAAAAAAATAATAATAACAATAGGACAACTGATTTAATGATTAATTACTTAATTAAAGCTGTTGAATTTAATTCCATACTAAATTAAACGAAGTCAGATCAAAAGCAAGCCATACGCCGCAGACTCTGCTTAGAATCTACAACATATATATATATATATATATATATAATTTTTTATAGAAAAGAGTTTTATGATAAGGCAATTGTAAAAAATAGATAAAAATAAAATATAAATATAAAATTTGAATTTCCATCTTATTATTTTACTTTTTTAAAAAGCTAACAATTATTCTCATAAACATACATGAACCTGTTTGTCAAACAAAGATTTATGGCAAAGAAATATGTAATATTTACAGGAAAAAAAAAAACAAATTAATAAGAATTAAATTAAAAATAGAAGAGAAAAAAAGTCAATAGATGGCAAAGACCGTTCAAGATGTCCGTTCTGGCAAGCGTGACTTTAATATTTTAATAAGACAAATTTTCCTTTTTTTGTTTTTTAAATAAAGAATGAAAATTAATGCCGAAAATTCAAAATCCAGACTTTTAAAAAAATATATTACTATTATTAAATTGAAATATAAAAGGGAAAAGGATAAGGAGAGTAGGTATTGAATCGAAAATTCACGTATGGCTTAGTATTCATAAATGTATTATGTGAAGAGAAATTATACCTTGTTGTATTCAACTCAACTCTTGAAAATTCAGACAACCCCACTATTAGCATATCAGAAATATATGGGTATATGAGGCAGCAGCCATTATAGATTTGAAGGCAAGCATGCGTGAATGGTCAGAGAAAACGATTTATCAAACTATTTTCATAAAACGTTTTTATTCCGTTTATGTTTTTTTTTGTGATTCTCGATAGGTGTTTGTGGGCACAATGTGAATCTCCTTAAATCTCTTCCTTCCTTGTGTTGGCCCTTGGGGAATATAAACTTGTTTGAATAGAAAATGCGAAATCGTGTTGAGAAAATAAGGAAACGAGTTTGTATATTCAATGAATATCGCTTTCCTTAGACATCGTTGTGCACGTCCAGTCTGCAATAAAACTTTAATTGTTTAATTACATATATAGATGTGTGCCTTTCATTATTTGTTTTGAAAATAGTTCTAACAATATGCATGATAAGAACAACAACTATCCGACGAGAAAAGTAATGACAATCAAATAAATTAACAAAAAACGAGAAAGCTTCGTTTGTTGGTTCTAGAGAATATAGAATAATAAGAATGAAGAAGATTCATTCACCAAAAGAATAAAAATGGCATAATTTGAAATGGTCAGGATGACAGCACAAGTGATAAGTCAATAGAAAATGGCTTTCACAGATCTTCATGACATGAGGGCCGTGTAAGCAATCTGTATCTTCAGGGAAGTTAGACGCGTCTCTGTTTTGACTTTTCAGAGTTGAAGAAAAGAAAAATATATGTATTATTAACCTATAAGTATGTACGTTATTGGCAAATGCAGCATGGCTGATGCTGCTACTTATCTCTGATTTTGTTTATTTGACTTAATATTATTATTTCAATGTGTCCACGCAAATTTTTTTAAAAAAAAAAAAAAATCAAGATTGTTTGAAAAATATTTGTGGACGTAAAGCGAAGACGTTTTGATGATCGCATGATCACGACTAATTAGCTTTGTTTAATACGAAAAAAATTTCCATCTCCACGAAGCAATATCTGCAGATACAGTAGTAAATTTCCCCGATTTAAATTTGCTATCTATATATCTATATAATCCTGAAGTATATATTTATATAGTCGACATGTAAGATGACAAATAGGATTCTTTAAGCTCTAAATTTTTGATAATTAGGATAATTTTGAAGCATGAATTAATATAATTGACATATAAGATAATAAATATGATTCTTTATATTGATTGACATTTATTGGTGATAAGCAATAAAGAGTAAAATTCATGAACAAATATTTTGTGTTTTCTTTTACGATTTCTAAACTGATCAATTTTTTTTTTTCATAATCAACATGTAGGATAACAAGTATGGTTCTTAGTATTGATTGATATTTATTGGTGATAAGTAATAAAGATTAAAATTTATGAACAAACCTTTTGTATTTTCTTTTACAATTTCTAAACTGATCAACTTTTATTTTTCTTAATTAATATTTATTGATGATAAACAATAAAGAGTGACATTCATACATAAACTGTTCATATTTTATTTTATGATTTCTAAGCTGATCAATATTAATTGTTCTATGTAGCATTATTGAAATATGTGGAAATGAACGGATCATGTGTTGATCAACATTTATGGTTGATAAACAATAAAGATTTAAATTCATGAACAAACTTTTTATATTTTCTTTTATGATTTCTAAGTTCATCAACATTTATTGTTCATTATCAAAATTTATTGGTGATAAGTAATAAAGAGTAAAATTTATGAGCAAACTTTTTGTATTTTCTTTTACGATTTTTAAGTTGATCAACATTTTATTGTTATGATATGTGGAAATAAACAGATCAGTGTATTAATCAATATTTATTAGTGATAAGTAATAAAGATTAAAATTCTTGAACAAATTTTTTATATTTTGTTTTATGATTTCTAACCTAATCAACATTCATTGTTTATGATCAATATTTATTGGTGATAAGTAATAAAGAGCGAAATTCATAAAAAAAATTTTTGTATTTTCTTTTACGATTTCTAAGTTGATGAACATTTATTGTTCTTTGTAGGATTTATAAACAATAGCACGACCTCTAATCATTTTAATTTTTTTACCATCAACATTTCCAAAGCTCCGTTCATCTTCTTTCAAGGTAACTCTAATTTTATCAATTTTATTAAATTAACCAAAAATTATAAAATTTATAGATTATTATATTTCATTGTCATGTCATGAATTTAATTGGGTGATTTTCTTTAACGTTTATTGTAATATGTGATTTGTTTTGATTTGTTTTTCTATACATTTCAAACTTCATCTATAACTTATTATTTATTTAATTGTTTCAGTAACAAATTTCTCATATTGAACAGGTAACAAATATATTGCTAAAATGAATTTGAAGTTTTATTTTTTATGAATTATACAAGTTTATTAAAATAACTAATTTCCATTCATTTTGCAGAATGAAGTTATTCATGCAACTATATCAAAAAATTGGGTTTCGAAGTTTAGGAATCATATCCATAAAGGTTCAATTTATTTGATAAAGAATATAAAAGTGTTTCAAAAAATAGATAAGTTCAAATTGTAAGAATTTCATTTTCTCATTTTGATCTATAATATTTGATTTTATATCTAAATATAAAATTTTCATCTTTTTTCAATAAAAACTTATTTAAATTATAAAATCATAAAAATAATAAAAAATAACAAATCATATTAAATAAACATAACCGTGCCTTGCGCATGCTTTTCACCTAGTTTATGCTATATTATTCACCAAAAGCCTATGGCCTGGTTGGTTCAGATGGATAGCATGAAGGTGAAAGAGCCCGTCACCGCATGTAAACTTTGCCGTAGATCAGACGCCAACTTCATTCGATGGAGACCTATCGAGATGACCCCGAGTAGGAACTTCCATAGAAAATGCTCAAGAAGGCTCCTTGATGAAAAGATGTTATTAGCTCTAACTTTTTTTTTTATATAATTTTCATCCTATTTCTTATGTAATCTGAAATTGGTATCATTTTTAACCATTTTACAAGAATAAGGATCCTTCGATACCAAAAGAAAACAATAAGAATATAAGAGTTAAGCGCCACTGAAGAAATATAATGATTTTCTGGCTTGTGTTTTCCATCTTAAGACCAATGAAGATAAAAGCTTTAAGGGTTTACCTAAAACAGGTGATAAATCATGAAATTAAATAGAAAGAATAGAGGAAGGTGACTATTTTGATTCGCAAAGATATGATAAAAGGCGAAAATATGGTAAAACTATTGCAGGTTCTCTGGAAAGAAGTGTTGTTTTATTTAAAGTGATCAACTCGGACGTCTACGTATTTAACACACGATTTCAACCAAGACTAGCCAGGTGTATAAACGCCTATTTACATCATATAATGCTATTAGGTTGCCAATTGTGGAACAAGTTACAGCCTTCCAGGGATCCATGATTGTATAACGTACTAAATGCGATCATGGCTATTAAAGATCAAATGCTAAAACATATGAAATTAAAACCCTAATCAACAAGAGTAAAACTTCATACAGCTGGACACCCATATGCCATAATCTCCCCAAACATGCCTCACTTGATAATACGCTAGGATTACTTCGTTTCCTCAAACATAAATATAACCGGGCTAGAGCATTCATTTTGATGACAAATGATGGGTAAACCACAAGCCATGTAAGCCCCCAAGACCAGCCAGCAACAAGCATTCAAATAACAGCACATGAACAGAGATTTCTCATTTAACTGCTACTCCATCATAATCTAATACCTTGTTTGGGTGACATGCACCTTTCCAAGTATACACAAAACTTGAACAAAGACAAACTCGAGTTCACAAAAATAAATCAAAACGGTAACATAGTCAAAATTTGTCAACCAAATGAGTTCTCAAATGCAAGATACCAAGAATGTCCTATAAAAGATCCCATCCTACACCTTAATGGCATACTTCCTCATGGGAAAGTACATTTCCCTCTTCTTCTCCCGTTCTGTCTTCAATGATGCCTGGGCAAACAAAACAGAACCCATGATTAGAGGCAACAAGATAGCTTATTGATACATGTTCAGGATGGTAGAGACAACTACACAAGTTTGAAAATTGCTCGGAATAATTTATTAGGAAAAAACAATAAAAAAAATTAAAGCATTGTTGAAAACTATCAAATGAATCACCACCAAAACATAAACAGGCAAACAACCCCAGGAACAAGACAAGCTGGCTCAACACAACCAAAACAAATTGCTGCTCGAATACAACAAACGAGTTTGCAATAGAATCCTATAATGTGAAAACAATCCAATGTTTCTAATGTTTTACTCTACGTAAACAGATTGATACCATAACAAAGTTATACTAGATGTTTGCATACATCTGAGTTGCAAGTTTCTATTCATGGTAATAAAAAAGGAGTTAAAAAAAGGCAATATTAGATTGACTTAGCAACAAAACAGGGAAAAACATTGTCAGCAAGAAATTTAACAATCTCACTACAATAAATCAGCTCTAAAACATAAACATAACAAAAATTATGCAGTAAAATGGCAGTTCCAAAAATTAAAAATTCATTGCAAAACATTGCTAACAGAAAATACAACTCACAATAAGGAGACAAAATAAAACTAGAAACAATACCTGGTGCTTGGTGAGCCTTCTCCTGATAGCCCTGGTCTTCTTGGGACGGAGGTCAAGTGGCAAGAGCTTCTTCTTCTTGTATACCTCCCTCAATGCAGCCTTCTGCTTCTGAGAAATGACAGTCAGAACTTGTGCGATGGACAACCTCACCACCTTGCTGCATCCACAAAACAATTCAACAGAAAATCAATTCAATTTAATCACCAACAAACCCACAATGGTAAAATACCTAAATCAATGACTCATTACTAGGCAGAACTTTCTTAACTACCCTTCTTATTGCATTCAAAAGAACATATGGCTCATTCTTTGAAAATGATTGCAAAACACGCTTTCATCAGGCATTCCTCGATCAAAGTACCAATTTAATATTCATTTATACTAAATATACAATCTTTGGAATGCAGAAAAGTCACAATTGATCTAAACGATATTTATAAAAAGATTAAAGACTTAAATTTCTACTAAATACATTCTCAAAACGACAATAAAACACTGCCCAGATATTAAAACGACACCAAGCACAACTTAATCTATCAATCAACATAAACTGTATATTGAGAAAGAGAGACAGAGAGACGAAAATACATCTTGGAAAGCTTGTTAGGAGCACCGCCGGTGACCTTAGCAACGCGAAGGAGGGCAAGCTCCGCCTTCAGCTCTTTCAACTGGTTCAAAAGCTCATTTTTCGACTTCTGCCTAAGCTCGTGCACCTTGATCCGAGCTGTTCGTGTTTAAAAAAACACAAACATTAATACATAATTCAGAAAAATACGTCCAGAGAGCAAGATAACAAACCGGAGCGTTTGGAATGCGTTGCTCACCCATTGCTTTGTTGGGTGTCTTTGCTTCTGCTTTCGGCAGCGGCCGCTCTCTCCTGCTCTGAAAATGTAGAGATATGAAACCCTAAAAGTGACAGACTAAGGTTTAGGCTTTTATATAAACCGGGTTGTATCCTGGGCTGGGTTTTCTTAGTTCGTACATTGTAAACTGGGCTGTGAATAACAGCCCACTTAGACACAGTCTTGTAAAGGTATGGACCAGAGTTAAAGGCTTCATCCTTTTGCTAAATACACCACCTCCCTGCCTTAAGGGTAGTTAGAAAAGGTTAGCGACTGTACTTTTGGGCCGGTTAGGGCTAGTAACAGGGCTAAGCCTGAAAAATATTTTCCATTGAAATAACAACCAAGTTTTAGAATAAATTATAAAAAAGAATCTCAAAGAGTCATGATGATGCAGAAGAAGAAAATTAAATAAAATAGAGAAGACAAATCAATTATCAAAGGTGCTGTGTTATTTTCTAATCCTATGGCAGCCCCACCTCCTCTCGCTGTAATGATAATCTTTTTGACCAATAACTTTAGCTTTTGAGACCTCCATACATCAATCGAGAGAGATGAGAAAAATGTGACAACATCATTGCTTTTAATATTCATATTCATCTCCACTATATTGGTTATAAGTCACAATTAATTATAAATTGACTAAGCTTCCATTTCAGAATTAATACATGAGCACATCTTTTGACTTTTGCCAATTCGACTTTAATTTTAATTTCAAGCCAGTAAAAGAGTTGCATTACAACAACAAAATTGTCAAAACAAACTTGAGAAATGATAAATGTGAAATGTTCATTTTCTTCAGATGCATAGTCTCTGGAGTCTGTCAAGAATTTGATGTTAAGTATAAGAAATAAAATATCATAATACAATGCATAACTTATGAAAAATACTTATGTATCTTAGATCGTATTTGGTACACGACATTGTATCGTATTAAATTGTTCCATTGTATTAAATAGTATAATCCATGTATTTGATTGCAATTTTGTACAATAATAAATAATACGAAGTACAACTATTACATGCATCTACATTATATTAAGTTATGTAATTAGTACTAATTCAAAGAACTTTAAAAATTATATTATCTAAAGTTGAGTGATCCAATAGTTTCCTTACACAATGACTTTCTAGAGGGATCAAGATCCTCAATCATTTGACTTTCACCTAATCACAAATCAATTGTGATTATTACTGCTAATATATTATTATATATATTTTCTCTCAATAATACAAATATCATAAAACATGTAATTCATTTATTGTTCGAGGAGGAAGAGTAGAAACAAATCTTTATATAACGCTATTCTTAAAGTTTTGGTTTCGCATTTAATTTTCTCATCCAATTTCCTGAAAGGTACACGTTTGAGATTGAAGCAAGCAATGGCCACTGCACATACGTTCATCAGAGTCTATGAAGCATGCTCTGACTTAATTTATACATAATTGAAAACGTACGAAAAATTTAACAACATCACATCACTCACCCGCAAGTGGTAACACTTGAGGTTGAATAAAACAGATTTGTTCTTTTCTTTTTTTTTCAACTTTGGTTGGATAAGAACTGAAACTGAGTCATTGAAGCAAGTTGAGCCAAGTACAAATCTGGTTATTGCTTTGAAGGGCAAGGAAAGCACACGAGTTGAACTTTTGATACCGTAGCCAGATCGGACATAAAGTAGTCGGTCGTTGGTTCGAACTTGGTCATTCAAAATACTTTTTTTTTTTTTTGTAAGTGCATGTAAGTGATGTAACTGAGTGGCAAAGTTGTAAGATACAACACAAACACTTGTGAACAAAAGGGTCCCAGCAATTAATGCAGGCTCAGTGATGAAATTGTCAACGAGGGATGTAGACAAGATTGATAATTCATCGGCTACAGAACAAAGAGTTCTTGGTGGCCGCTCGATTTTAAATTTTGAATGGCCGTACTAACTTAAAATGCCAATCATGCGTATGAATGCAGTGATTGATTGGACTTTTTTCAGCTTTAAGTTACAAAATGGTTTTTTCACATTTCCCTCGTGCTACTATTTACCTTTACTTTCTCACGTACAAGCAAATGGGTACTTTAAGATGCCAAAAATTATAATATCGTTTCGTGAAGCATGTTCTTGAAGTGTGATGATGTGGGAAGCAGAGTCACGGGTTTGGCAAATGAAACGCAAAGTGGATGGGTGATGGGCGTCTGGTCAAAGCTGCCGTCTCAGTTTTCGAACTCTTACGCGTCTGGGATCTCACAATCCCACAATAATTGAAGTGCTTCCATCCCGAATCCGCCAGACTAAAAAGCCAAGAGCCCTTTTTTCGGACCATCTCTCCCTCAAACCAATCCTTACAAAATAAATAAAATCCAAAAGATATTCATGACTATCTTTAAAATGGGTAATCAAATTTTAAGATGGGAAATAACAAGATATTCCTTATCTATTTACATTAAATATAAGAAAACGTAATCCAATATTGACCAAATTGCAAATTGGAAGTGTAATAAATAGAATAGGTTCCACGCACGCACAAGTTGAATATTGGAAGCCATCAACACGATCATGACGTTAAAAAAATAAAATAGCAAAAACTATTAACATCAAAGTCTTACAAGGCTATATTACATGCTCTTAACTGTATATTATATTTTATTACATGTCTTAATTGTTGTTAGGGTATCTTCAAAACACATAATTAACCAACTATAAACTTGATTAACAAGTTAATTAGATCAGATTGAGTCCTCCTGGCCCTCACCTCTTCGAAGTTGAGTGATTAGAGGCGTTCACACTAGCAATCACTTGTCTATATCTATCTATATGAACGTAACAAGCTTCCTCATATATATCTTTACATTGCAACAACGTCTCATCGTTCTACATATATAGGAATCCATGCAATAGCGGGAATTTCTAATCATACTCGTATCTCTTCTGTATCTGCTTTATTGTGATGTAATTTTCTCCTTCTCTTGACAACTCAGATAATTACGATTTCTTTTTTCCCTGCTCGATCTTATATTACGACATCTCGGTTTCTGTAAACTTTCTTTTACAGATAATCGGAACCCAGTTTCTGATACATCATCTCAACAAAAACAAATCTATTTGCGGATTCCTCGGACGTTCATGGTTTGTCTTTTTTTTTTCGATGCGTTTCTTGTTTTCTTGGATGGTTTAATGGTCTCTCATGTTGGTTTTTTTGTGTTTTTGTTTTGTTTTTTTAAATATCTGCAGGCTCAAGAATGTAGTAATATCAAATATGATGAGGTTAGTGATCCCAGTTAATGGAGGAAGTATTGTCAATTTTTTTTTTTTGGATGGGATTATTCATGATCTATTTGGGTTTGAATTTGGCTAATTTTAGAATAATTTTACAGGAGTTTATCTTGAATGCTCGGGGAGTGAAGCTCTTTACATGTAGTTGGATTCCGCTGAATCAGCAACCGAAAGCTTTAATCTTCATCTGCCATGGCTATGCCATGGAGTGCAGCATCACCATGAACAGTAAGTCTCTCTCTATATATATGCGTGTAGATTATATTTAATGAGAGAATTTGAGGCTCACTAGTGTTGTTAATTATAACAACGAAATCAGGTACCGCAACTCGGCTTGTAGACTCAGGTTTTGCCTGTTATGGGATAGATTACCAAGGTCATGGAAAGTCAGCTGGGTTGAATGGTTTTATCAGTAACTTTGATGATCTTGTTGATGATTGCTATAATCATTTCACAAGCATATGTGGTAAGATTCAATAACCATTCAATTCTTTTAAACTTGTAACTTTCTAATCGTGCTCATCTTCATAATCATAAACTTTATTGGTTGAAATTCATTCTGTGGTGGACATTTTTCTACAATTTTCAGAGAGGGAAGAGAACAAAGAAAAGATGAGATATTTGTTAGGAGAATCAATGGGAGGATCTGTTGCTCTCCTTTTACACAGAAAAGATCCAGATTATTGGGATGGTGCAGTCTTGGTTGCACCCATGTGTAAGGTAGCTTCAATCTCTCTTTCTCTTGCCTTTCCTTTTCGTTGTCTCCTTTCCTTGCCACGTATGGTAGCTATAACAATATGGCCCTCCTGCGAAACTGGATCTTAGTACACACCAACACATGCTTACTTTTTCTACTTTTACTTTTTTTTTTTTTTTTTCCCTATACATTAGAACAAAAAATTAGTTGAACATGGAAAATAGTTGTTTATCAATTGCTATATGAGACTTTAAAATCCAAGAAATGCCAAAGAAAGTTAAATTTCACTCACTAATATGATAGGCATAGAAAATTTCATTGAATAAAACGGAGTCTACTTTGTGGACTTGTGGTTGAATGGTAGGTGGGTAAATTCCACAAAGAAATAAACTGTTTGTAGTTTTGTTTGAGTTAATTTGAACTTCTAATTTGTTTCATTCTACTAACTTTATGGAAGAAGACAAGTTTTTCTTCAGAGTTGTTCGGCATAGGATTCTACTCATGTGAAGAGTCTTTCATATATTATCATATTATTGGGTGTGAAGGTTTAGGACATCACATCATTGTTTCTTATTCATAATTTTGACTACAGAAATTTGAACATGTAAGAGAGAATATTAAAACAAGCAGTAGGTATTACTATTCATATAATGTCTTCATCACTTCTATTTTCAATAAATTATTCCTCGTGAGGTTTTCCAACATAAACTTTATTTTAGATTTAGTATAAGATTAAAATAATTGTTCAATTTGTAACCGGAATTCTTGATCCAGTCCGATAAGCTCACGGTGCAATGTTTAAAATAGATTTTCAATGAGATTTGTGGTAATAGCAAAGATCTTTAGGATTTATTATACACAATTATTTGGATTCCTAATTCAAGTTTATAAGAAGTAAGAAAAATAGAATGAGTAGGAAAATAGAGATGTACAATAATATAAGAATCATATCCTTATAGGAATAAAAGATCTCTATATTGATCTATAAATATAGATGTTGAATTTCTCATTTTTATATTTATTTTTTATAATAAAATATATTATTTTCCTCTATACGTGATCCTCTATTGTTGTGATTTTTACGTAAAATCAATATATTCTCTTGTTATTCCTTCAGTTAATTATTAATTATCGCATTAATTTCCTATCAATAATAGTAAGTTCAGTGCTCAATCCCAAGGACATGGGCACATAGCTGACCTTTCAATTGGCCATTTCCAAGTTAATAATAGTAGTTAGTTCAATGCTCAATCCAAAGGACGTGGGCACATGCCTGACCTTTCTATTGTCCATTTCTAAGTTTTTCCTTTTAAAGAATTGCTTATGGATTGGCCATGCCTAAAATAATAGTAAAAGGACCTTCACAACTTTGAACAGTTGCACAATTGTGTATTTTAATGGATTTAGTTGATCTAGATCTTCTTCCACATCTTGCATATATCTAATCAACAACGAGAAAATCTCAAGTGAGACGCAAAAGATCATCAGTATATTTATTTATAAAATCTTATTATAACACAATCGAAGTCCTGGTGGTCTGCCGTGCTTCATACACTTTCTATTTTATTATGTCATGACAATTCGCAGAAAAGATTAAAAATAAGAAACAAAGACTTGGCTTCTCGATGATAATGCCTTCTTTTATATATTGAGTGCAGATTGCTGATGACGTGAAGCCACATCCTGTTGTTGTTAATGTTCTGAGCAAGCTTTGCAAGTTTATTCCAACATGGAAACTCGTCCCAACTCAAGATATAATCGATGTTGCATTTAAAGAACCTGAGAAAAGAAAAGAGGTATAAATTCGTTTCAAATTCTTATAATAATAATAATCTGTTTGTTGATTTTTATCTTTCTTTTTGTTTAATGAAGAATTACTTACATAATGCCTAGTGAAATAATCTCAATTTGTTTTACAGATTAGAGCAAACCCATATTGTTACAAAGGACGTATTCGCTTGAAAACTGGTTATGAACTTAACAGGGTCTGTTCCGATTTGGAGAGCAAGCTTCAAGAGGTTTGTAATTTACTTATTTTTAGAAACATCTCTAGCAGACAAGTTGATTCACATTTGAGCTTCCACTTTAAACATTGAAAGATTAGATGTAATTATTGAGTACTATTCATTGTTGTAAATGTTTGACTCATTTATTGTCAATGCTATTCAGGTTTCGATACCGTTTCTAATTCTCCATGGCGAGGACGACAAAGTAACCGATAAGGAAGAGAGCAAGCACCTATGCAATGTAGCATCGAGTTCAGATAAGACCTTGAAGCTGTATCCAAATATGTGGCATGGCCTGCTCTACGGCGAGCCGACGGAGAACATTGAAATAGTATTCGCAGACATCATCAACTGGTTGGAGGAGAGAGCTGCTATGGGAAATTCAAGACTGGAAAGAGAGCTAAAACATAATAATGATGGCTTGCAAACAAAAGAATGAAGCAAACCAGGCATGTTGCCAGCCAATTGACGGTTGTTTACTTATAACTTAGTGAGTGACATTTTGAAAATGGAGCTGGAGGCAGACTCCCCAAAGTTAGCTTGAAGCGGGTTTAATGAAAAGAGTAAAGGGATGGAGATGAGCTTGTGCTTGGTCTCTTTAGAACTATACAAGTAACAAGTATGTTGTGAAAAGATTGTNGTCTGCTAGATTTCGTATTTAATTAAGATCTTTCACTTCATGAAACATGTTTTGTGTTTCAGTGTCTGTATTATAGAATGCACAGCAAGTTTCATATTGGAAAACATGAGATTAGTGATTCTGATTCTGATAAACAGTCTTCAAATGAGTGTTAGCTTATAATCTTTTAAGCTGTTTGATACATTTCAGAATTGTAATAAGTGACTTATTGCAGGATTATGTAGATTTTGAATATATAAATGGATATTTAATGTAGTCATATCGATGCTAATATTACAGGAACCAGAAGCAGTCCATCTAAGTGATTCACAATTAAAACCATATTAATAATTAATAAAAATCAAACCATCACCAAAAAAAAAATCTTGCAAATGGGTTCAGTTAAGATTTTCTGTATAAGTTANAAATTTTCCTGCCCATATTCTTTTACATAGAACTCCCTCCAGGATCCTGGAAAGCCATGCAGCCGCGTATCTCTCTCCTCCTTATATGTACATTTCTATTTTTGCACTTCAACACATGACCGTTAATAAATTTAATCTGTTTTTCTATTTTTAGCGTGGTAATCTATTACACTAACTCTGCAGATAATAATCTTTCCCTGTTCTTTCTCTCTGCTTCACCACAATAATTCTGAGGATAGTTCATCATGGTATCTCTATAACTCTTCTGTGTTGTTAATTTCCTTATAAAAATCTCTGATTTTTGACTTTTATGCCATTCTGATGAGTTTCTTGTTTTGGTTGGTTTGATGTTTATAGGCTGAAGGCATCAGATATGATGAGGTTAGATCAGTTTATATAATTATACGCTACAAACTTAATATATATATCATGAGGAGAGGGTTGCATTATATTCTTCTAAATTTTCTCTTAAAAAATTTCTTTGGCCATTAGACTCATTACCATTTTAATCTTTTAAAAAACATTAACATTCAATTTGTTCTTCAGGAGTTCATCTCAAATTCTCGAGGTTTGAAGCTTTTCACATGTAGATGGCTTCCGGTGAATCAAGAACCGAAAGCCTTGATCTTCATTTGCCATGGTTATGCCATGGAATGCAGCATCACTATGAAAAGTTAGAACCCGTTTCTTATAATTGTTATTCATCTAATTATGATCAATGCATAAGTATAAAAAGAATTTCAATAACTCAATTATAATAGTGTATTCAAAAATTTAATCAGGTAGCGCAGTTCGGCTTGTAAAGGTGGGATTTGCAGTGTATGGAATAGATTATGAGGGCCATGGAAAATCAGATGGCCTGCAAGCCTATATATATAATTTTGATAATATTGTTGACGACTGTTCTAACCATTTTACAAGCATATGTGGTGAGTTCTCATTTGTTATAATTCTGTTTTCAATATGAATTCTTTTGACCATCACATTGAACTAGAACATCATAAACTAAATATATATTAGTCTAACTAATCTTAAGATTTCAGGTTTTATTTTTATTTAACTCTTAATATAGTGTTAAAGATTATAAATGTGTACAGCTCACAAACTTTTGAAAATTAATTAATGTTCTGAATTGGAAATTACAATTTTGCTTCAGTTTCGGATTACTTCATTGACTTCTTTTTTGCTTGTGATGAATCTTATATTAGAGAGGGAAGAGAATATAGGGAAGAAGAGATTTTTGTTAGGAGAGTCCATGGGAGGAGCAGTGGCTCTTCTTCTGCACAGAAAGAAGCCCGAATACTGGGATGGTGCAATCTTGTCTGCACCCATGTGCAAGGTATGCCCATGCTTTTTTAACATAGATAGCCACCTTATAAAATTCTATTGTTGAAGGTTTTGTAAATCAATTTCGACTATATATTACATGATCATGTATCATACATATACTTGCACTTATCAATCTAATACTTGAAATTGGTCCAATAACGTTATTAGACCAATAGAAAGATATTTTTAACAATGAATGCTTACATATAAATCCTGTAAAAATATTTTTATTATGTCAGGTGTCAGTACCCATCAAAGGTAGATGTAAAAAAAAGAAGAGCACAGTTAAAAGACTATTGATATTAATTTGCGTACCTCTTTGCTTGAGAACAGATTGCAGAAGAATCGAAGCCACATCCTGCGCTGCTCCCTATTTTAAGGCTGGTTTGCAAGTTGATTCCAGCATGGAGATTAATTCAAATTCGAGATATCATCGATCTTGCCTTTAAAGAGCCTGAAGTAAGAGAACAGGTATTCATTTTCGTTCACTGATCCAGGCAGGAATTTGCTTGATATAGATCAAATGAGTGCATATTTTTTTAGCAGAAATTTAGAAATGGATCACACAAATTTTCTCAACATTACAATGTGTATATCATTGCTTGTTCTTAACAGATTAGAGCAAATAAATATTGCTATAAAGGGCCACCTCGAATGAAAACTGGCTACGAGCTTATGAGGGTCAGCATGGATCTCGAGCAGAGACTTCAACAGGTTTAAATTTTATTGATTTATTTTTACCCAATTTCTGAATCTTTAGTAAGATTAATATTTCGCGCCAGGTTTGAAGTGATCATTTGTGAATTGAATTACAGGTTTCAGTACCGTTTTTGGTTCTACATGGAGAAGACGATAAAGTGACAGATCAAAAGGCTAGCAAACAACTCTTTGAAGTTGCTTCGAGCAAGGACAAGACTCTGAAGATGTACCCAGGCATGTGGCACGGTCTACTGTATGGAGAGCCACAGCACAACATTGAGATTGTGTTCAAAGACATTATCACTTGGTTAGAGAAGAAAGCTTCTTTAGGAATTTCGAGACTGTAGAGAGCTTATTTCTAATATATTATTCTGTTCTGGGCTATCATTATCTGTGTAATTGCAGTTTTAAGTATTGAAGCAATGCAGATAGATATTATTATACTTGTAAATTATATATATATATATAGATGTGATAAAAGAATAACGGATTTGCGAAAATTAAAAAGTAAAATAATCTCATAATAGCATCGCAAATAAGATACAGAAAATGGAGAAAGGAGCTGGCTCAATCAATTATAGCTTTCACAGAACTATCGAAGTTGAGATACGCAGCATCAACATAAGATTAAAAATTCGCTAAAATTTAGACAAAGGGCAAATTGTTAGCCACAGATAGTGATGGGATAAAATCTTGTGTCTCGCAAGCTGAGTTGATGATCAGTAAGCTATTACAAGTGAAGAAAGAACACTCTGACATGTCCGCGCACAGTACTCGGTCGGTACATAGAAACACTCAGAAATATTCAACAGTAGAATCTAATATCCTACACCAGACGGCTGTCTATATATACAACAAAAAACGTGCAAATTCAAACGGCCGCTTCTCAAACAATTTTATTTCTAATTTCTTCAAGTTTCTTCAGGATCTCCCCGGGCGACCTATCCAATTCCTCAGCAATTTTTCTTTGCAAATCCAGAGGCAGCGTTGGGAACTGCTCACATAGATCGCCATCAATCACATCCTGCAAAATTATCTCAAACCGTCAGCATTTTTAATCTTTGCCAAAAGCAAAGACCAACAACAATCAAACTCTATATCAACAATTATAGCATTTAAAGCGGTGATAACAAGTTCATCTAACAGAATAAAGGTTTACCTTCACAGGGAAATAAGCAGATCTATAAGCCATGTGATCACGTCCACATAAAGGTGGGTGTTCTTGCCTCATATGCATCTCCAGGTGAGAAAAGAAGTCGACATCGTCACGCGAGGTGAACGCAAGCAGCGACCCCAAACTCCCCATAACTGTCCCATAAATAATGCACTCTCCACCTCCAGGAACCAGAGATGCCTTCTGCATGGACGTGACCACATCACCAACATGAAACTGTACTATCTCCTCTACTTTGTTGGGAGCTCCATTAAGCCTCCCCTGCTCCCATTTTATCTTCCCACCAGTTGGATCTTCTTCTATCTCATCAGAAACATCCTGTGACAGCCGCACAAAATACACGTTCCCAAACTTGTCTGCACCTGCCACGGTGTCAAAATCTATGTGGTGTGATGCAGTAACCCATCTTGGAACACAATCGTCGCCGAAAATGTAGAGTTGATTTTCATCCCGTCTGTACTTGCAGAAATGGAATGACTGCAAAAGATAATAGTAATTGAAGTTAAAAAATAAAATAAAATCAGTGCATAATTTGTTTACAAGTAGACCACTTCAGCACAACATCAGCCTCTAAAAACTTGGGACCAACATATTATTTGATTCCACCATAAATGTCTACCTCCATGAAATTTAAGACAAAGGTTTAACATACAACTTGAAACAATAGTAAATAGCTGCAAAATCAAAATTCAGATAGATAACAAGCTAAAATCAATGTATTTTCAAAAAAGAAGTGGTAGTAGACTATGAGGAAAGCCAATTGAGATGATACGGGCCTCTGCATTGCTGGTGAAAAAAACTTTATAAATATTTAGGATGAGTGGGTGAAAAAGGTAAATTTTGTTCATATTACTTAACCGAAAACCGCTCTCTGTGGTACGAAATGACAGAATAATATTGCTGCAGATGACCACAAATAGTAGGATTAAGGCTCTGTGTTTCAGCCTTTTTCCACCAATTTTCTAAATTTCCCAAATGTTTCCACCCAAAATCTTAGTAAAATTAATCAGGGCAATTATCTAGTACCAACCAAAAGAAGAAGTTAAAAATCTAACAGCCAAGTTCAAATAATGACCAACTAAGATACTCTGAAGTTTAAATGATCACTTCATCCCAAATTTAAAAAATTCTACAAAATTCGGAGGGAGTGCATTTCATTGTTGCAACTAGTATTTCATCTAGTAAAATTACTTCCATGTTCTCTTCAAGCATAGCCTTTAACATTTAAGTCAAGAAATATGTGACCTATGCGAAACACCGAATACATGACAAACTTCATAGGTGACAGACAACATGAGAAACAGCCATCTGATATCCATTAACAACAGGAATTGGAGTTAATTCATCAAAACATAAAACTCATGCCCATAATAAATGAACAAACAGAAAAAATAAAAATAAAAAAGATTGTAGAAAAATTAAATTTAACACGCTCAGGAAACATAACATACCTCTTGAATGTCACCAACATAGATTCGATCACGATAGGTATGAATAGATACGATAGTGTTAGGGAACAACTTGTTCTCACATTTTCTAAGTAATCTCTTTTTCCCCAAGTCATACAATCTGAGAACAGGTCCTATACCAGCAAGTAACCTTCCCTGAAACTGACATAAAGCCAGAGGAACACCTTCCACTTGTGTCTTGTGCAAAAGTTCCAGGGTTTTCCCATCTTCCAAAAACCTATAAATATGAATATATCCAGCAACCATACTTCTTTTGGGCCAAAACTGCAGTCCCTTGGCAGTACCAACAGCCAAAAGAGTTCCATACTCTTTATCATGAAAATTCACTGTGCATAAACTAAAGGCAGCTTCACTATCCTGAAGCTCCAGTAGACAAGTTGTATTGGCTGTCCTTGGATCAAGAACTCTGATGCACGAAACCCACTTGTCCGACTCCGCCTTTGGGTAACCATACTGCTCATCAGAGAGGGGATCATCTTTATTCTCATCATCACCATTTTCCATCTGCTCCACATTACCATTTCCGTTTTCCCCCAGTCCAGCAGCCTCAAAGCATTCCTTCTTCGCTGCTTCACGCTCTTCTGCAGTTAATGCTCCTTGATCACTCTCAATAATTACGAGCAATTTCCGCTTAGGTTGGAGAACAAACTTTCTTGGGGTGTATCTTAAAGGAATAGCAGTCTCATTAAAGGTTTCTCCAAGTCGCTCAATAGTAAAAACCCTCAATGCACTCCCAGCAACAGCAACAACACCTTCCACACACTGATCAGAAGAAAATGAAGCAGCATATTCAAGTGTCTCATAAGAAAGAGGTGTTAAAAGGAAACGACCTCGGTGAATATAACCAAGCCAGGGTCGACTAGACAAGCAAAGCATTGCAGCTCGGCCTCCCACAACAACAGAAAAGAGCTTTGGGGCTCTCAGCCCCAGGAATCTGGAACGTGAATCTGAAAGCTGACCTGTCACCATATCCACCACAGTTCTAAACAGAACCCCATTCTGCAAACCAGCATTAAGGAAAAGGCTAGCAGGGTGATCAGCACCATCCTCCCCACCTATTGATGCTTGAACTTCAAGGAAAAGGAGAGATTCAGGAGGCGAAGACACACTTTGGACACTGAGAATCTGCATGCAATCATCAGGATCCAACGACAGGATACGGACTGTGTTGTCGTACGAACCCACTGCAAGAAAACGGGATCTCTGCCTTCCTTCAGGAACTGGAGCAATGTCCAAACAAGCCACATCTCCAGACATTTCATGCTTCTCCACCTCCATCAGCTGTCCAGTCATATCCACCTCGAAGTAAATAAGCTCCCCTCCACTCAATGCAATAACTACTTGAAGTCTATTGGAGCCAACCTTAACAATCGTCCTCTTTCCAGGTGTTCTCCATTCATTAATACGCCCATCTTCCTTGATATGTCTAATACCACTGGGATGAACTTGCATTAGAGAATCATCACCTATCAATGAAACAGCAAGTGAAGGTGTTGTATCAAGAAAGCCACTATCGCTAACTTCTTCAACAGTCTCACCAATTGAAAGCACAAGAGTTGCATTGTTGAAAGAAACAACAATATAGGCATCAAACTCATCGTTAACATTCTTTTTCACTGTCCATACTGCACTAGGGACACCAGGAAGCTGTGACACAGCCATCTCACTCACAGCAAGACCTGGCCTCAGTATCCTCAGTGAGGAACGAGGACCACGACCACATAATGTGAATATCTGAGGCGCTTCCTCCTCAAACACATTTGAGATCCTCATATCCATTATCGGCATCAGACTCTCGACTTGCTCAATCCTAACAAGATTCTTAAGCCCTCGAGGCTGAAAAAAGACAGGTTGAAACCCTTCTTCTGTCTCCATCAAAGTGGCCGATGAGGCTTCCACATCTGGCTCTTGCCCAATTGCTTGAAACTGATACAAAGCATGGTTCCCAAACTCAGATGCAGCAAACAAATACCCCGATTTCAACACACACATAGACGCAGACACTGGAATAGTATCGAAATACTTAATTTTCAATTCACTAACATGCTCATTATCATTTTCTAAAGTAACCTTAAATATATCCCCATACTCAGTCTGCAACAAAAAGAAAAACAAAGATTTCTGCCTATGCGTAGCAGCAGAAACTATCAAAACCCCACGTTCAGCTGGCAAATCCGCACGTCTAGGAATCACAGCCCTAACATCCGGATGACCCTGATTCTTATAAATAACAAAATTCTCCGCACAAACCAAAACCCCGCTTGGCCCATCGCCTCCTCCGGGCACTGTAACTAACATATTAGCCCCATTATCCACTGGTTCAGACCATTTTCTTGACACATGATTAAGCCCTAAATCTAGCTCATAAAATGTCAAGTGCTTTTGCGCCTCACTCGCAGCCTGACCAGTTGAATCCTGGTCAGCCTCCGAGTAATCCAATTCTATTGCTGCGAAAATGGGGTTATCAAACCCGCAATCAACACCACATATAGAATAAACAATCGTGTGTGATTTATGTGCTTCTAATGGCGATGAAATAGTTAATCTAGCAGCAGTATCTCTATTCAAGACATAAACTAATTTTTGCTTCTCACATGCTCCAATCATCACGGCTCGACCTTTTGGGTCAATGGCCAAGTACTGGCCCGGAACGATCCGGCGACAGCCCGATTTACCGAAGGTTTCTTGGTGGATTTTATCGAAGGCATTCTTGGACGGGTTGTATTCTAGGATAACGATGCGGCCCGAATCCGACCCGACAACGATGTAGTCTTTCTGGGAACCGGTCAGTCGGAACTGAGCGAGGGAGCGAATGGCGCCGAAAACGTCAGTAGCGAGGACGCTTTCGATTTTACCGGTACTTTCGGGGCGGAGAAGCTCGAGAATCTTGCCACGAGCGACGACGATTTCAGGGGTTTTCGTTCCGGAAAAGTTGCCATTGATTGCGGCGACTATGCCGGTGGCTTGCTGGAGAGTGAGACTGTAGAGATACATGGTTATTAGAAATAAGGTTTCGAGAGAGAGCAAGAAGTAAAATTAAGAAGAAGAAAAAGGGTCAAGGTTTTAAGAGAGTGAAGAAGTGAAATGAAGAAGAAGAGAAGGGGTTAGGGTTTTGAGAGTGAGCTGAGGGAGGGAGAGGGGATAATTGAAGAAAACAAAATGTAAGGAAACTTTTTGGTTATTTTAGCAAATACTAATGTCACATCTCCCTGCTAACTTCATTAAAGAAATTAAAAGTAAATAAAAAGGCGTAATAAAAAAATAAATGAGAAGATATAATAATTACCAATCTAATAAATTTTTATAAATTCAAGAATTAGTTATAGAATTAAATTGTAAATTTAAAATTATTTATTAACAAAATTGATAATCTTATTTAATAATTAATTATTTAAAAAAATTTAATTACACACTTAATTTATACAACTAAATTAAATGTTTTGTGTATAAAAAGGAGGTTCAAAATTTAGAAGATTAATTTTAAATTTAAAGTAAAAAAAAAAAAAAGTCTTACCGAAAATTTTACATTTTCAAGTTAAAATGATTTAAACTTGAATACAAAAATTTAATGGCTGGCAAATTACAATTAAGTATGACATTACACAAGACATTGGACTTTAATAGATCGAAAATTTATAATTTAATTAAGTTATAAAAATGTATAGTTATTAATATACGTATAATTTTCTACGTATTAGTATGATTTTTTTATGTCACATACTACCAAATACATCCCAACTACTCCAACTAAACCAAAACCAAATGCATTTTCACTTATAATTGAACAGAGTAACAGACACATGAAAGGAAATTAAGCTTAATCTCGTCGTGAAAATGGCCGAGTTCCCATCCACCATAACTTGGTTGCTTTTACTGATGCCTATAATCAACCTGTCATCCTCGGCCAGAAACCTTGGCAACTCAACTCCAAGCCATAATCACCATAAACATCACAAATTCACATTCGTTATGACAGATGTTCTCACTATCAACAACACTCATCCCTCATCAAAGCCTGCAACTGCCAAAGTCACAAGCCAGCTGCCGTTTCACAAACCATTAGGTTTTTTTCCTCCTTATGGAGGAATCCCATTACCTCAATCTGACCCGTCGGCTCCGGTCACTGGATTTTCAACTCAAACTCAAACACTTGATATGTCTAACTTTGGTCTGTTTTTTCCGGCTAGAGCTACTCTTCAGGAACTAGAACTTGGCACCCTGATGGTAATTGATGAGGACTTGTTTCAGTATTCAGTTTATGGTTCACATTTACTTGGAAAAGCACAAGGGATATATGTAGCTAGTTCTGATGATGGAACTAGTCATTTGATGGCTATGACAGCAACTTTTGCTAATAGTGAGTTAAAGGATGGGCTAATATTTTTCGGAGTATATGAGAAGAAGGATGAGAAGGAGTCTCATATTGCTGTTATTGGTGGTACTGGGAAGTATAATGGTGCAAATGGCTATGCAACAGTTAAGGCTGTGGATGCAGGATCTGGTGCAGCAAAGCAACAAGAGAAAGCCAGCAAGTCCCTGTTGTTCAATGTTTATCTCAGTTAGTATTAGATTGTTATTTGGCAACTGATTGCCCCTCCTTTCTCTTGTTAGCTTTTACCTTATCCAAAGAATTATAAATAATGTAAATCTTTTCTTTTTTTGGGGAATATTAAGATTTGTAGTTGCAAAGAGATTGATATATACAGTTTATAATTACATTTATTAGGATGTCATTTAAATTAAAGGATTCCAGTCCATCAGGCATCAGCCTTCGGCCATGATGATTTCATTATGTTATTAAAAGATCTGTACGTAACTGCAGTGAAATCTGTGTAAAGTTTATGAACATTTTAATGGGTACGAGCATTTGATACATATCATGATTCATACATCAGTGTGGATTCGATGCATTCGAACTTGAGATTTTTAACTTTAATATCATATTAAAAATTTAATTGAGCTAGAGGTCCTAACATTCAAAATCCAGTGTAAGATTTGTTAACTTTACAATGTGTTATGTATTAGCATTCATCGGTGTTGTTAGGAATAACTAATATTTGAATTTAAATCATCATCTAACCAAAAAATTAATGTTGAAAGGATAAAACACTATATGCTAGGTCTCATAAATAGCAGGGCATAAAATTCTTCATTTGCTCTACACCAGGTTAGCAGATTTTTTCACAAACACATGCTCATTGTGCACTAATTTCAAGAGAGACAAAATCAAACTATGTTCTGAAGAATGATTCAACTCGTGATTAATTTGCTTATTTACAAGTGGTATTGAAACTCACGATGTCAAAAGCAAATCAAGTCGTTCATTTCTGTAGTATTGCAAAATTTTGATAACAGTTGCTGCATCTGAGGGTTGACCAGTAGAGTTTCTTTAACTTTGCTGATTTCAAAGACAACCAGACCACTTAAAGTACCTGAAGATTGTTTTGTTCAAGAATAAACAAACAGCTAAGACAAATTTTCTGTGACAAATGTCAGTTTTGTCGTCAACTTCTTCGTCAAACAGGGGTTAGGTTTTTCAACTAAAACACACTCGGCCTAATTTGATATGCAACAACTCCATCTCATCAGCTCCACTTCTCCACACAGACATCAGAAACTATATATATATACATTACAATTAACTCCCTTCTCCATCAACAGTCTTTTGAATCTGATCATTTCTCTGAACTGCATCCAATCTCCTCACAACTCAATGGCCAAAGCTCTCCTATTCAGCTCTAAAGCATTCAAGGCAACTATCTATCTCTTGCTCCTAGCCATCAATCTCAGATGTGCGAACTCAGCCAGAATCCTTGATGACGTGGATCCTCAGCCCCCAATCATTGATGACACACCCCAACCATCCAATCCTGTGTCAACAACTGTCCTTCCCACCACATTCCCTAGCGGCCAATTTCCTGCCAACACCCCCGCTGCCACGCCCGATGATGATGATGACTCTGACCCACCACTCTCTGCAGAAGCTGAAGCTGAAGCCCCCACTACAAAGGAACCACCCATCACAAATGCGGTGCCAATAGCCACTCCGCCTACCACTGTAACAGCACCTGCTGCTAATGTTGCATCARCTGCAAATCCCACCACCGCATTACCAACYGGACCCGCAGCCCCGGTCGCGGCTGCTACTGCTAGTGCCACGGTGGCAAACCCWGGCTCGCAAACCCCACCATTGTACTTCTTCATGCATGATATTTTAGGTGGATCCCACCCATCAGCAAGAGTGGTAACCGGGATCATAGCCAACACAGAAATCAACGGCATACCTTTCTCCAAGGCCAACAGCAACCTCTTCCCAGTTAATGGCGGGACCCCACTTCTCAACCCCAACAACCTTAACAACATCATAAACCAGAACAACCTTCCCTTCCTAACTGGCCTGAACGGCGCCCAAGCCAACACTGTTTTACAGAACACTGGCAACAACAACGTATTCAACAAGGACGACAACCAACCCTTTGTCTCTGCCGGACAGCTCCCACCCGGTTCCTCGCTTCAGAAGCTCATGTTCGGGACAATAACCGTGATGGACGATGAACTGACCGAAGGACACGAGCTGGGATCAGCTGTGGTTGGCAGAGCACAAGGGTTCTACTTAGCTAGCTCTCTGGATGGTACCAGCCAGACCGTCGCGTTTACTGCTCTGTTGCATGGCGGTGAACATGATCATGAGATCACGGATACTATTAGTTTCTTTGGGGTACATCGGACGGCATCGCATGAGTCACAGATAGCGATAGTTGGCGGGACTGGAAAGTACGAAAATGCTAAAGGGTATGCAACTGTTGAGACGATGCATCAGGAGGATCAGCATACAACGGACGGCGTGGATACTATAGTGAAATTTGGTGTTTACATTACAGAGTAATCTGTAGTCTGTTTGTTAGTTACGTTGTGTTGGAGTTCAATTAAGTGTTTGTTATCATTCTGTGTGTTCAAGTATCTGAAATAGATTGAGAAGTCCTGTTGTATTAATGGTGTTGTGATTAAACGAGTCGAGCTATATATTGTTTTTCATCTCAGATCAATTGTAAATTTCATTTCTCTCTCGTACTCTCTTTACCAACATAGAAAATTGAAAACCCTAACTGGATATGTAAATTGATATTTTTAAAAACAAAGAACAACTCACCATTCTTACGTGACTTTTTTTCTTCTAAGAAGACAACATAAAAATTTACTATATAAAAACATATGCATCACTGTTATTGATTCGCTTTTTTTTTTTTAAAGAAAAAATCACCCAAAAAAAAAATAATTAAAAAAAAAAGGAATCCTAATAAGTTTAGATATAATAATGCGGCAAGTCTTTTCCATGAGAGCCACAGGCCCATAAAGACAACCCCTTGTACGTTTACCGGCAACATGTACATGCCCATCGTTTTGTAATGGAGATGTCGTTCCTCTAAGCAATATGTAGGTGTTTGAATATAGTCGACGCGCGCCAAGTCATTGCAATTGATGGTCAAGAACGACATGTGTCGTGATCTAATTTTTCCAATACCATGATAAGTTGTTTATATATATTTTAGTTAGTTCTCTGTGAGTTCACTAACCTCAAGTTCGTTTTGGAAATGACGACTCCAATGTTTCTTATCTTCTTCTTTCATGATGATGGACGAGATTAGTTAAGTTTTTATGGTACGCAACAAGAATTTAAACAAGGAAACTAAAATCTTGATTCAAGCTGAAGATTGTTAGATATATATTTCCTTACCTGATCAAATATTTTTATTTAATGATTATAGTTCATCTGCAGAAAACTTCTTTAGAAACTTTTTTTTCTCTTGCGTTTCAATATTAGTTGATTTTTTCCCATTGACTATTGCATTTGAATGAATTCAGCTTTAAGCACTATGATATGCATTGTGCATATGATCAATTCTAATTAAGATTT